>CM047811.1:71506793-71719567 GCA_026214975.1 Gentiana macrophylla | reverse complement strand
CCTTTGCCATCCGAGTTGTAGGCTCCGGTGGGGTAAACCTTTGTATTGAACTTATAGTAGTAAAGATTTATAGTATAGGCCAGTAGTGTTATACTTGAATCTTGACCTCAAGTGTGCTTTCTAAACTTGGCTTAGATTCAACACTTGGTTGGTTCAAGTAAAACATTCTGACTGATTGTTTTGCTTGGATTGTTTCATTTCTATTTTGTTTCACCTTAGGACATTGCATGCTAGTCTAAAGAACATAAAATCTTCTAAGTGTTCTCTCACCTAAACAAAGACAACACTTAAGTAATCTGCATGCTAGTCTATTTCACCTAACCTGCTAAAATCTTGATTATTTGCACACATGTTAGGTTCTACATAGATCACCTAGACAACTAGGATAACTTAGCTTTCATACAGTTAAATTAAACAGTCTACCGCCTGTTTAATTGAGTGAAAGTAAGTTGAAACTATAATTTTTGCTTCAATCGAAATAGAATCAAAATATAGGTAATTACTCTATTCACCCCCGCTTCTAGTGTAATTGTTTGCGCGTTTTACGGTCCAACAAGATTTACCAAGAATCACTGCCCGGATTCTTGAACCTGAATTCAGACAGCCCGTGAATTCATAACTCAGCGAACGCAATCGATCGCTGAACCACGACAGCCTAGTTGTGCCCTTGTTATTTATCCTCAATAACAAGTGGAGAACACTCTCAAACTGCAACAAACACTCACTAACAAAAGGTAGAGATTGACACTCTACACTTACCACTCTACTTACACCTCACTTTTCTCACACTCAAGAAATAAACTAATTTCAGAATACAAGTGTTTACAAGAAAATGAGATTGAGATTTAGTGAATTAGTTGGTTGGGTAGAGGTTGTTCTTCTTTTCTTGAAGCAAGCTGGAGTAGTATTTGTACTACTAGAAGAGATGTCTAGAGTATTTGAGATGGCTTTGCAGTCCAGCTTTTGCTTTTCATCCAACGGTCCTTTTAGCTTCTTAGGTACAGTTTTGTCTTTTAGATCCAACGGATATAAAGAGATATCCCATGAGAGATAAAAAGTAAAGTCTTGCACACTTAAACAAACCATTAAATCTATGGTAGAAAACAAGAGGTGCAGATATTGAGACATTGTATGGAACGGTCACAAAAGTGTCTTGGGGAAAACAAAGAGTGTCATATGGGAGAAAGAGACAACTTTCAAGAGACACATTGACCAAAGCAACTTTCACATATATCAAGATACATATATATACATATTACTACATATATTATATCAGACTTAATACTTTATTATAAAAGTCAAGAATGCACAGAAAATTATCATTCGAATTATATATATATATATCACAGATTAAGACTCAAACTATTAGATCAAATGGATTATATGCAGAGGACAAACATTTTAAGATGAGAGATAGCAGATCTGGAAAATATAAGTGCAACATAGGTCCGAAATAAAAGCGTAGAGCATTTTCATATAAGTTTTAACATATGATAAATATATATAATATGCATAGAAATACCAATTTGCAAACACTAATAATTATGGTCAGGCTTAAAGCTTTGCCGAAACTTTTGTTTGAAAGTGACACAAAATATATGTAGAAGATAAATATACATACACGGCACACATATATATAAATATAGTGTACACTAATATAATACACATATATATCTCACTAACATACATACAGCAAACAATTGCAACCAGATAGAGCAAAACATTATAGACAATAATATATATATATATATATATATATATATATATATATATATATACAAAATACAGATTAAAATTTATATATCATAAGCAAGTGTATATATGCATATATGTTTCGGATTCTGATGAAGCTAGGCAGGCAAAGATAGACAGAAATACCACATTAAAGACTGAAGCATTCAGATAACATTTAATTACAGATTAAAAACATGTTAAGCATTTTAATCACTGTAAAAGATAACATCTTTAGCAAGCACATATTTTGGTCCGGGAAAATCTCGATTAATTAGGCATGCAAGAGTCAGATCAAGTGTGTCTAACACATTTTTGGTTAAACAGAGCCATAGCTTTTTAGAACAAACATTTAAACTCGATTTAAAGTCATACAAAGCTCTGATTTAGCACAAATCAGATCAGTTATCACAAATAGCAAATAGATGAGAGAGAAAAGAAAGATGTGGAGGAACTTCCCTGAAATTGCAGTATCACAAGTTGAAGAGAGATTGATGTAGATCGATCATCATCGGCCTCAGCAATGCCTTCATTGGCCTCAGCTTTTTCAGAGCTTCATTCGGCTGGATCTCTTCCTTCACGGACACCTTGGCTTCAAAACGGGCAAATTACTCAATCAACTCGACAAAACTGACTCGGAAGGAGTCCAGGAGTTGCAGAGATCTTTTCAGCATCAAACAAAGCATATGTTCCACCGAGTCCAAGATATGCTACAATCCAAAGAGCTACAGAAATAGCTTTATCGATTTCCAGAGATTCGAAAACAACAAAGGCTATTTCCGGTGAGGGATAGTATCATAGAACCATACAGGTTCTTCCTTTGCAATCAGAAAGTGGAAAAATTCGTTTTATTTTGCAGAGGAAAGATAATGCTAAAGAGTTTCTCAGAGGCAATAAAGACTGGGGGTTAAACGAGGGGTGAAAAAGACCTGTTTATGGGGAGGTGGAGAGGCAGGAAGTTTCTAGGAAACTCAAGTGGAGTAAAAGAGGCAGAATAATGGAGGTGGGGGCGGCAAGAGCTTATTGTAGAAAAGGAAAAAAAAAAGGATAGGGTTTTGATAGATAAATTAGGTTCAGACAATATGTTGGGCCATTGGGCTAGAAAAGAATATGGATTGATTAAATAAATGGCTGGGAAGTATTAGGACTAGGCAGGCCGACACATGGGAGAAAGCAAGTGTTTGATAAAATATGTATACATACATGTATATATATATATATATATATATATATATATATATATATATATATAAAGATAATAAATATAATGCAATAATAATGATATGGTAGTAAAATAAAATGTCTTTTGTCACATTAAAAGATAAAGTAATGATCAACATCATTTAACACAGTTATTAAATTTGAGCTCTTATGTGACATATACAAAGACTTGGATAAAAATAAGAACAAAGTGACACACAAAATATTTATCAAGTAATTATAAGATATTTTAGTCATATAAAATATATGAAAATTAAGCTTGTAGTGACTTGATGATTTTCAATTATATGTCACTTATGATATAAAATATTTAGTGACATACTTAATTGTAGAGTAATTATGAGATATATCCCAAAATAAAAATATATTAAAATACATCAACACAAAATACTCAACAAAAGGTAGTTTGAGAACCACAATGAGATATTCAACCAAAGGAACGTGAGCAGACGTCACATAGTGATGAGGTGTACAACACTGCTCAGTGCACACAAAAGTTCTGTAAGCCTGTGGATAACCTCAAGCTTGAAAAGGCTGCTGGTATGTTTATCTTGAAGAATGAATATCTCACGACTTATGATGGAATATTTGAAAGGCAAGATTGAGAGATATGGCCAGGAGACATAATATCTTAATTAGATTCCATCAGTGACAACCAGGTTGTGAACCTAGTCTGTCTTACCTAGAGGGAATGTCCCTGAAAGGCTTACGTGGATAGTAATATGATTACCATAAGCCTATAGTGACAGCTGAAGGATACGGGGTGTAAACTTTGTAATTTATTTTATGTTTGTCGGTGAGCCCAAATTTCTTCGAGACTATGCTTGTTATAACTTCGTATCATAGCTATATGATAGTGTTGAAGACGTTAGCCAAAAGCGACTCGATGTTCATAAGCGATAACATGATATATGAGCCCACGAGATCCATTTATGGACTCAAACAAGTTTCTCTGAGCAGTTTCTTTGTTTGATAATCAAAGGAGTTTGATTTAGTCAAAAGAAGGGATATGCCCAATGCCCAATGTGCAAGATGGATAGTGGGAGTGTGTTACAATTTTTGAATAAGGTATTGGATATCTCTCTCGGGAATTATCACCCCATGCCACTGTCAATTATGTTTGGTAGTTCAAGGTCTTTACGAAAGCACTTGGTTTAGCAGTTATAATTTTAGAAATAAGAATCTATAGTGATAGATTTAACTGTTGTTAGCTTATAGTTTACCTATATAGATATGATGCTAAAATAGTTTAGCATAGATCGTGACAGGAGATACTACTAGCCGGTGTTCTCAAGATCTATCTATGTTAGGACGTTAGTCCTAAAGATAAGGTGAAAGATGATGCTTATGGAAGGTTTCCTTTGCTACTACAATAGGTACCATCGTAAAATTAATGCCGGATGTTCATGGTCCATTATGAGTCATGAGCAAGTATGAAAGTAAATCTGGTGAATGTCGAGAATATCCTTAAACAAGTTAAGGATGGTTTCCCAGTTTATCGAAACTTGGAATCAGATAAATATAGTTATACAGACGTATATCCTGAGACTTATGAAGAAGAGTGGGAGCTACAGTCAGGGTTTTTAGTCACTTTGGTTAAGTGATACAGTGAGCTAGAAATGTTCTTGCATATGGGTCACTGTTAATTCTACAACTTTGCCAAAGCACAGTAGTGCCCTTGAAGGTGCAGCGGGAGCAGTACATGAGTCTATGAGGTTCATTCCTGAACCTTATGCGGTTCTTCCACCTTTTCTATATAGCTGATATAGTAAGTGGATTCATTGCTTGAAGCAAGGACCAAGGTCTCGTCAGAGATTCATGTGTGTGTTGAGGCGGTTCCTTTGACTTGGCCATTTGGAGAATAGTATGAAGATAGTCTGAGTGCCCACGGATAGTGATCCGTTCATGTACGGCTAAGTGGTTGCGAGTATTGCATGAGATTCTTATGTTTCAACTTGGTCTTGTGTTTGCGAGTGATTGGTTTTAGGCCAAGTGGGAGATTGTTGAAATAGTGTCCTAAACCCAATCGGGTTGGATTTGGATCCGACCGGTCGGATCATTTCTACTATTTCTTTATGTTTATACATATATTAAATGACTTTTATGTTGTCATGTACTTGTTATTTTAAAGAACCAATTATGAATTGTTATATGATAATGTCCTTAGTATTATCTTGTGATAGAGAAACCATGATAGGCGATTATGGTTGATGATATCTTTAATCACTTTAATAAGTTTGATACTTAAATGTCTCTAGGCTTATGTACATTAAGCAGGGCATTGATAGTACAAAGCAGACTAGCATGTATTAGATGTCTTACTTCTGCTTTAAAAGCGAGGATAGATCTCGTCTATCGAAATGTAGAGACACTTGGGTATGCGTGGGCGTGTATTAGAGAATGCGTCGTTAGGATCGACCCACTTACAACATTAAGTGTCACACTATGTGGCGGTTGTGTAATAATCCTTAGGACCGAGTCTACATGGCATCACGGTGTGTATTGTCATGCTTTGACACTATTGAGGTTTCCCCTAGCCATGGGGCGATCATGCGGTAGTGATTGGGTGTGATACTGAAGCATGCGGAGTATACATGTTTGGTCGTCCGGAAATCGCATACCTTATTAGTAGGAGTGAATATCCGAAAGGGCCTTCTTATAAGAAATGCCATACTCTTGTGAATCTTTACAAAGTGGAAGTAAATGAGTTACTTTGAGAGAGCATGATATCCGATTATAAGATACGGTCGTTGATGTTTGACACTCGACGTACGACCGTATGGATATTAATACAGCGATAGTATTATATTTACACGGTAACCGTTTCACATGAAATGTAGTAGTCATTGGATTTGACTCTTCCGATGATTGGGGGTCACGGTGTGTTGCTAGATGCAATCCCGTGATCGTTAGGTATAAAGGGCATTTTCGTAATTTGCACTTTGTGTCTACGGCCAACATATTCGGAAGCCTATCGGGTCACACACATAAGAACATCTAGCCGGATTAAAATATGGTTATAGTTGATGACCAAATAAGGAAAAAATTTATCTCATACTATAAAAGTTACAGTGGTAAATTAATATGGTGGTATTTATTTATTATGAATAAATATAATAGAAGATATTAATTATGTTGATTAATTAAGTATGTATATTGATACATATATTTTGAAATATTTATATATATGATATGCATGTATTTTGCAAATTAATTAATCATAGTATTATATTAAATAAAGAATATCTCAATTCCCAATTTTGTGGGAAGGGCGCCATATTCAAATGTATAGAATACATTTGGTTTGTGCAATTTAATTAATAAGATTACCATAATATTAATATTGGATATTAATTGATTTTGAAAAAATGGATTTATGGTAATAAGATAAAGATATATTCAATATAAGATATTGTCAATATATATATCTTAGGAAAAATATTTAATATAAGATATTGAATATTAATGAGATAAATTAGTCAAAGGGATTTTCCTTATTTTATTAGGAAAAGGTTTTCTTTCTCCTCAATCTACTAGGAAGCTAATCTCAATCAGTTGGGACTAGAGAGGCGCACCACTCCCTATATAAACAAGGGGTGCCAAGCACTTTTGAATATCACAATTCAAGAGCTAATAGTTCTTGTGAAAAATAGAGAGCTTCTTAGAGAGAGAATAATGAGAGAGAAAAAGCCGGTCTAGCAACCGGATTTTTCTAGTAGCAATCCATGATAGGATTCCGGCGGGCTGTTCGTGTGGATCACCGGTAGAGGCCGAACGCTTGGGCGGCTCCGTGCATCGCTACTCTCCTTAGACGGTCAAAGCGTCGATCTTTTAGATCAACCAAGGTAACCACCGTCTACTAGCTTATTTGTTTATTGCTTAAACGAAGTCGATCTTGGGTCGATAGGAAATAAATTTTAAATTCCGTTGCGTTCCCGCATAGATTTATTAACACTGAGGAGCTGCTCGATTATTATATGCATTTCTCCCCTTCTTTGGCGGTGGGGATCGCCTCATTGGCATGATCCCCGTCTCTCTTGTAATGATTGAGCCCCTTGGGCAACCAACCTCTCAATCTTCATTTTGAGTTGTTTGCATGATCTAGTATCGTGACCATGATCTTTGTGGAAGTCACAATATTTGGTCGCGTCTCTTTTCATCAGTGGATCGGGCCACATAGGGCGAGGGGCGGTGATCTTTCTTTTCTAGGTGACCATTCTTACCTGCGGTGTACTGGTCAATTGTAGTCTAGTAAGTGGTCAATGTCGTATCCCACAGGGATTGTGAGGTTAAGTACCGAAAAGCCACTATTATCTTGGTCTAAGTTCACAAAAGACAAGAATGTAAATGGTCTAAGGATCAAGCTAGTAAGCTCAATCAACTACACTACAAAAGGGTATTCAAATGATAAAAGGCCTAGCCAAGACAATGTGATGATCAAGTCTATCTCTACTAGTATCATGGGAATGAGCAACCTTCCATTAGTGTTCAAGTGTGTGTTATCGGTGCACTTCTATGCTAGCAATTCCCCCTAATACGAGTGTACGGAATTACTCTATGCCTCATGTTAAGGCCATATTTATATGATTATTAAGGGTGTATTTCATTATTATTTTCCCCACATTTGCATAATTTACATGAGAATTAAGGGTTTAAGTGTAATTATTTAGTAAGGATGATTTTTATATGGTTATTTGCAAAATTGGTTATTTTAAGTGTTTAATTGATTAAATTATGATTATTTGGATTTCACTACATTTTGCAATGTTTAATTATCTTATAGAGGCTGAATTTCGAGTGCTAAAGAGGATAAATGAAGCTCAAGTTCGAATTACATGAGATAAAGTTGGAATAGGCTTGAAGAACAATGGATAAAGATGAAGAAATCCGATCCCAAGCAGTCCAGCCGAGCGTTCAGTCTCCGTTCATGATGAACGAGCGTCCATGAATTCGAACGGGCGTTCAAAGGCATAAAATCAATACAGAGAGTTCAGCCGCAGTGCGAACGAGCGTTTAATCAGCGTCTGGGAATTCCAGACGAGCGTCCAATTTGATAGACGAGCGTCCGGGGCCGACTTACTCACAGCCGACTTATCCATCTATAAATACAGCAGCCTTGAAACCCTAATGGAGAGACGACTACCAGATCATTGAGATCGCACTTTCACACCCAAAAGCTGCGGCCAGAACCCTAATTCCATAGAGATGAATTTCTCCAATCCAACAATCATATTCAACATGATTGTTGGCTAGAAACCTTGCAGTGAGTCGACGGAGGAAGCCCATCATCAACACAACCAACTAGAGAGTTCGATGCTTTATGTTAGTGAGTTTAATTTATAGTTTTTCATCACTTTGGATGCTGTTTTGTATTGTTCATGTTTTGTTGGAATTAACGATTCGATGAAACGATTTATCTATATCTATATGCTTGGATCTATGTATGAAAATATATTGGTTTAAGTTTTATTTCGTTCAAGTGATGCGATTAATTGTGTTATAAGAGATTATGCATAGTTGATTGAGTAAGAGTATTAGAGATAATCTTGTGATCATGTTTTGATTCTTTGTTTAGTTTTACTTGAAAAGATAAACGAAACTCTAGAATTTGGTTGAAGAAATTTAATTGAATTCGTGAATAGATCACTACTAAAAACTACATCTTTAGATCACCATCTAGTTGGGGTTGTTGGTTGATGGGTGGATTCGTTGTTTGCGATGATGAGCGACCATAGCCGTTCGATGCGTTTCGAGGTCAAAATCCACCGTTTTCCCCTCCATTTTGGCCCTAGAAGATTTCAACACGCTTTTTTTTACCGTCTTAGTGTTTTTCTTGTTTTAAACTTTTCGTAGGTAGGTTTCTTTTCGATTCGGTTTTATATATTTTCTTAAAAAAATACTACTAAAGCCTTACGAGCAGCGTTCACCCATACTGAACGCCGTGCGCCCTTATCATCTTCTTCTTCTTGATTCGGTGCTCACGAAACGCGTTCACTTCACGAATCCCTCTCGAACTAGCGTCCACGCACACTCGACGCCGATTCACCCTCCAAAATTCCACTTTTCTTTTCTCTGCTCTTCTATCTTTCTACACTTCTAAATCCTCCAATCTTCTCTAAACTCGTTCTCATCAACCCTAAGGTTGATTTCTTCCTTTTCCTTTATTCTGGTTTATGCAAACGAGAAGTAAGAAGGGACTTCTAATCTTCGATCCCGAGCCTGAACGATCTATTTTTAGAAGGAGGCTTTTTCCTGATCTTGACGCCATGGCAGATCAAGATCCACCAATTCCAAATCCTGATCCCCAAGCTCAGTTAAATCTAATTATGCAACAAATGCAAGCTTTGCAGCAACAGCAGAATCAACAAGCTGGCATAAATCAACAACTTCAACAATTTAGACAAAACCAGCTTAATCAATTGAACCAGGACCCCTACACCCCATATCTAAATCAAGATTTTCTCGAGGGGCATAGACCTATTCGTCCTCCCGACATGGGAGGAGTGAACTTTGATCTAAAGAACGGAGTAGTTGCTCTAGTTCTGAATAGCTCTTTCCATGGCATCGCTTGCTCAGAAGATCCACACGACTTCTTGTCCACATTCGTACAAATCTGTGAAGAAGGCCATTATCCTGGTGTTGATTCGAGATAGTTAAGTTAAAGCTATTTCCTTTTGCTTTGAAAGGTGAAGCAAGTCGGTGGTTTAAATCGTTAGCACATCATTCTCTCCATACATGGAATGATGTCAAAAGAGCCTTCACTCTTAAGTGGGTTTCACGAGCAAGATTATGGAGATGAAACGGGAAATAGCTACGTTTGAGCGGTTGGAGGATGAGGCTGTTGGCAAAGCTTGGGAGAGATTAAATCATTGATGAGGAAGTGCCCCAATCAAGGAAATAGAGACATGAGTTGTCGGAATCTGTTTTATAGAGGTGTCTCTCAACCTAATAGAGACTATCTTGACTCCACAGCTCATGGATCCTTCTTAGGGGGAGGTGATGAGACTGCCTACAGAGTGGCCGAGACCATCGCCAAGAACAATATGTGGTCGACTCCCAAGAAGACCAATGTTGTTAAGAAAGAAGGTACTACAAGCAGTCCTGATACCAAGCTGTTGGTTGCTCAGATGGAATTGATAAGCAAGCAGCTGGCCAATCTTCAGACGCAGCCTTCTGATCTTGGAGTGCAGGTAGGAACGGAGATGACGGAAGAAGTAAATTTAATGGATAATCAAAACCAACCCTTCCGAAACTTCAATCAAAGCCAGAATTACTCAGGATTTCAACGACAAAACTTCAATCAAGCCAAGTTACCACCTGGCCCTTCAAATTCGAATTCTTTCAACTCAAACTATCAAAGGACAGCTCCTAACTCCCAAAGGCCGCAGGGTGGATGGAACCAAACTCAAAATCATACCACCTCATGTGTCCCTCAACACAAATTTGATGAGCTGGTAGACATGGTGAAGACTCTGTCTACTACTGTTAAAGCGATTGAGAGACAAGTTGGTCAGATTGCAGACCAGCAAGCAAGCAGACCTCACGGTAAACTTCCAAGTTATACCGAGAGAAATCCGAAAGCTGATGTGAATGTTTGCACTGCCATTACACCTCAGTGGGAGTATGGACAAGAAGAGGGGTTGAATGAAGTAACGTTGAGAAGTGGTAAGAAAATTTGGACCCAAAGCAAGGTGTCGGAAGCGAGTAGCCCCTCCCGACGCCATGAGTTCGGGAGGGAAATCGAAACCACATGCCGAAGAAAGCAACGATGAGGAGCTTAGTGACAATTCTTCGGGGGAAGAAAATAATTCTGATGATGAGGAAAGAAAGGAAAGTCAAGGGCGGTACACCGACTAAGAAAAAGAAAGAAAAGTTTGTAAGATGGAAGGATAAGGAGGATGAGGCGATAAAGAATCAAGCTACAGGGAATGATAAAGCCCTTCCTTACCCCCAAAAAGGAAAAGAAAGCCCTCACTAATGACAAGCAAGTATCTTTGGAGTGAGGAGGATACTTAGAGACACTCAAGTTAGTATGCCCTTAGCCGAGGTATTAACTGAAATGCCTAAATGCTCTAAGTATCTTAAAGAATTCTGTGGGAGTAAGAGAAAGATTCAGGGGAAGGCTGAAGAAGTGCTACGCGAGGATTGCGTGATGGTTTCACAGAAAAATTGTCATTAAGCGAGGTGACCACTGGAAGACCTTCAATCTCTGTGAGATCGAAGGCCATTTATTCGAAAATGTCTTATGCGACTCGGGGCCTCTATTAATGTGATGCCATTAAACGTATGCAAAAGCTCGGGTTAGATAAAAGGATGCTGAACGCCCGATTTCTCTTGAGATGGTAGATAAATCTAGCCGGATTGCAGCCCGGTTGTGTAGCTAATGTTCTCCTTCAAATTGAACATTTAGTCTTCCTACCGATTGGGTTATTCTAGACTATCCACCGATAAAGAAATGCCTCTAATTCTAGGCGAAACTTTTGGACACTTCTAACGCTCTCATCGACTTGCAGCAAAGGGCAGATTACTCTTAGAGTCGATGACACATCCGTTACCTTCACACGAGGACACATCTGAAAGAGCCGTAATTGATGAAATATCGTTTGTTGAAGCAATCTATGAGGACGAAAAAGATGCCTACTCTGAAGAAGCAGAGGAGTTGACAGAGATAGGTGTTTTTGAAGTCATGGACATTGAAGATCAAGCTGACTGCGGACCATCTTCTAATTCATTTCAAGCCATAGGCATTGACGAGTCATCTTCACTCGCTCACACCGAGGCACATTAGTGAGTTAGAAGCATGGAGATGCCCAAACAACAAACGATGATCTCAAAGAATGAGTCAGGAAGACTTCATCCCTGGTGAAGAAGAAGCTCTGATGGGTAGTTGGGACGAGGTAGACTTTTGGAGAGAAACTACTCATTGGGAAATAGATGATTGGGAAGAGTTGGCAGAAGAGCTTAAAGACGAAGAGTTAAGAAAAATGATCGATCACAAGAAAAAGGAAGCAAGTGTTGACTGGAGGATCCCGATGGATGATTTGATCCAGTACCTTTCTGGGGTTGAGCCTCGGAAAGATGAGTTATTCTTTAGTCAACCACTCCAAGCTCATAAAGAGAAAGGTGGCCCGTTAAATTCTAGTATTGAGCAACCACTCACCGATTTAGAGCTCAAACCGCTCTCGAAACACCTTAAGTATATCTTTCTTAAGGATGGAGATAAATTGCCTTTGATCATTTCTTCAAACTCGACCACGAGCAAGAAGCACTGGTGATAGAAGTGCTTAAAGAATATCCTCGCGTTCGGATGGCAAGTGGGTGATATCCGAGGAATCAACCTGGATGTATGCATGCATAATATCCGAACGGAGGGAGGAGGTAAAAGGTTAGACAACCTCAGAGAAGGCTGAATCCGCATATGCAGGAGGTTGTCAAGAAAGAAGTGATAAAGTGGCTTGACATGGGCATCATCTATGCAATCGCCGATAGCGAGTGGGTCAGCCCTACTCAAGTTGTGCCAAAGAAGAAGGCGGAATCACCGTCGTAAAAGAATGAAAAAGGGGAGGAAGTTGCCTTACGACTCGTGATGTGACTCTGAGTGCAGTATTGACTATCGTAGACTTAATGAGGTTCTTGCCAAGGACCACTTTCCCCTACCCTTCATTGACCGACTTATTGAACGATCGAGTGGTCATAAGTATTATTGTTTCCTTGATGGCTATTCGGCTACTTCGGATAGCCATTGATCCTAATGACCAAGAGAAGACAACTTTTACGTGTCCATCCGGTACTTTTGCGTTCAGCAGAATGCCATTCGGCTTATGCAACGCGCTCCGCGACTTTTCAACGGTGCATGTTGGCCATTTTTGATGGACTTGTGGAGCGGTGCATGGAGGTCTTCATGGATGACTTCTCGATCTACGGCGATAGCTTTGATGAAATCTTAAGGAATTTAGATCACGGTACTCCAACGATGTGTTGAGAAAATCGGTGCTTAGCGGGAAAAATGCCATTTTCTAGTAGGCGAAGGAATCGTTTTGGGACATAAGGTGTCCAATGTTGGTATTCAAGTTGATAAGGCTAAGGTCGGAAGCCATTGAAAGGATGACGTACCTAAGACAAAGTGAAAGAGTAACGAGGTTTTCTAGGTCATGTTGGCTTCTACAAAGGCGTTTCATTAAAGATTTTTCTACCATCGCCAAGCCTTTATCAAATCTTTTGAAAGATGATGTAGATTTCTTGTTCGATGCGAAGTGCAAAGAAGCTTTCAATTGTCGAAAAACAAGCTTATCGATTGCCCTATTTTAGTTGCACCGACCGACCAAGCCTTTCGAGTGATGTGCGATGCCTCTAACTACGCCGTGAAAGCGCAGATTTTAGGTCAAAGAGTTGATAAAAGGTTCGAGCCCATTTTATTATGCGAGCCGCACCTTGAACCCGGCTCAATGCAATTATACCACAACCGAGAAGGAATTCTTAGCCGTTGTTTTTGCCATTGACAAGTTTAGAAGTTATCTTCAGGGTCTCAAGTTGTTGTATGGACCGATCATGCAGACCTACGCTACCTTATGGACAAAGCGGATGCAAAACCAAGGTTACTTTGATGGATTTTGATATTACAAGAGTTTGACCTTGTGATTAAAGATAAGAAAGGTAGTGAGAATATTGTGGCGATCATTTATCTCGCTTAGTAAATGAGGGTGCAGAGAATCACAATGATATAGGCATTGATTTTCCGATCGAGCAATTGATGAAGCTTGAAACGGTTAGGTTGCGTGGTATGTCGACTACGTCAACTATTTAGCGAGTGGTCATTTAGAAGACATGACGTATCAGGAGAAGAAAAAGTTCTTTTCTGATCTTAAATATCTCGTATGGGAAGATCCTTATTTGTTCAGGATCTGTAAAGATGGATTGCTTCGAAGGTGTGTTCCGGAGCATGATCAGTGGGATATTCTAGAACAATGCCACAGCGGTCCCACTAGAGGTCACTATGGAACATCGAAGACGGTTGCAAAGATCCTTCAAATTTGATTTCTCTTGGCCGACTCTGTTTAAAGATGCGAAGCCTTTTGTAAAGGTTGTGATAGGTGCCGAGAAGGCGGACGGCAGAGTAGTAGGATGGAAATGCCACTTAAGCCCATTCTTGAATGCGAAGTTTTCGGACGTTTGGGGCATAGATTTTATGGGACCCTTTCCATCTTCGTATGCGGTAATAAATATATCCTCGCCTGCAGGTCGACTATGTTTCCAAGTGGGTTGAAGCCATAGCTACCCAAACTAATGATCATAAAGTCGTGAAGAAATTCTTGCAAAAGAATATCTTTACCAGATTCGGCTGTCCAAGAGCACTCATTAGTGATGAAGGTACCCATTTTTGCAATGCGCCGCTTGATAAAATCCTTGAAAGATATGGTGTCAAACACAAAGTTGGTACACCATATCATCCCCAAACCAGTGGCCAAGTCGAGGTAAGCAACCGAGCTTGAAAAGAATTTTTTAGAAGACCGTGAACAATAATAGATCTAATTGAGTCTTAAGTTGGATGACGCATTGTGGGCTTATCGATCGCATTTAAAACCCGATGGGCACGTCACCCTTCCAAATGGTCTATGGCAAAGCTTGTCATTTACTCCGTCGAACTTGAACACAGAGCTTTCGGGCAATTAAATTCTTGAATTTCGATAGCCAACTCGTGGGGAGAAACGGTTGTTACTGATTGAACGAGCTCGATTTAATTCGGACTCAGAGCATACGAGAATGCTAAGCTTAGCAAGGTAAGAACAAAGATACTCCATGACGCTAAGATCAAGGACCGAGAATTCAAAGTTGGTGAAATGGCTTTTTACTTCTATAATACTAGACTTCACCTGTTTCGGGTAAACTCAAGTCTAGATGGTCTGGTCCCTTTGAGATTCTCAAGGTTAATCCAAGTGGAGTAATTACTTTGAACGGGTATGGTAATCAAGCTTTTAAAGTGAATGGCCATCGACTTAAGAAATATTTTGGGCAACCAAAGGAGAAGCCTGAGACTCTTTATTTCCAAAGAAGGGATGAGAGTACAGATGTCCTGATTTGTGAAGAGATTCCATCTTATTTCTTTGAGACACATGATGACATTCCTACCTTTACCTGTGAGGAACCTTCTCCTGAGACTCCTGAGCATGTTAGCACACTTCAACCTGCGCCTATCATCCGCAAGAACACGAAGAAGAGAGTCAGTGTAGTTTGGAGAGAAAAATTTAATGATCTTATAGCACACTTGACTTGTTGTTGTGGTGAAAATCATTTCCGCCCCAGTGCTCCGGATACTGAGGTGGCGGCAGTCAAACCAAAGTGGCCCGATCCGGGTTGATCTTTTGAAATCTGTGTCAAGCTATTGACATTAAAAGAGCGCTCCTAGGAGGCAGGCTAGTTTTCTTTGTTTGTTTCTTTTCTTAGGTTGTTTTGTTTTCTTGTTTTTAGAAATAGTACTCTAGTGGCGTGTTGATGGTTATTCCTTTTACTCTTGTTGTAAGGGTTTTGTATGTTTGCTCATATAGCCTGTGTACCCCGAGATTATATGGTATGTCGAGTGTGGTAGATACTTTTGAGCAGGTTCGCAAGCTTTTATGTCCAGTGTTGTCTATTCGAGTTGTAGTGGTACGTTGATGCTCCGGCCTGACCTCTGTCAACTTTCATCCGACAACCACTGTTGAAACCAGCTAAGTTTTCTTTTTCTTTTATTCTGCACATTCTGAGGACATAATGTGATTTAAGTGTTGGGGGGAAATTGGGTATGTTTTTATGCTATATCCTTTGAAATATGAGTGAATGTTAAATTTCCACGAAATTTAAATTTTTGTTAATCTCGAGCATATGATTGAAACTAAATGCTTGCTAGTTGTAGTTTTCTAACGATGATAGTATGTGACTTAGTGAGATAATTATAGCATGTCTTTACTTTCATGGAACTAGTATTCATTCTTCACGTTCACGAGAGCCTTTGATTTTGAAGCAAGATTTTTGAACTATATCCCTTCATTGTTTTAGTGATTTATCTTAGGAAGGTCAGTATAGTAACACCTTAGTTAGACCGTGTGCTGTGAATATCATAAAGTTTGAATGTGATAAGTGAGATGTAACTTATGTCTTGAAAAAAAGAATGAATAAGCGATCATAATAAACACGTTTGTCGGAAGCTAGTCGATGATTAGAGTGAGGTAGGGCATTATCTCGAAATGTCCTATACCACTATGATGACCAGAAGCTCACGACAGTTAGAAGAAGCTACCTTATGATTTGAGTAGGTAGGGCATTATCTCGAAATGTCCTATTCTACTATGATGGGTAAAAGCTCATTCTGATATGCGTCAAATTTGAAAATTTTGGAAATGATGAGTAAGAATAAAGTGAAGTCTTTGTTATCATGGATCTTATACTCAGTAGAAACCGCATGATATCTTGTCAGAGGATTATCCCATGAGTGCATGGGAAGGCTTTGAGTGGAGCTATTATCGCTATGTCTAGGATAATCATTGGATTTTTAGAGGATATTTCTTTGAAAGGCTTGTTAAATTTGAAAAGGGCTTGTCACACATACAATCGAATCTATCTCTGTGATGGTATTGTTTGCTATAGTTGTTGTATCTTTTGTTACGTGAGTTAGAGATCTATGTGGATTGCATGAAAGTTGAGCTATAGTTTTGATTGTTTTGTCCGAGGGCGTACAAAAAGCTAAGTGTGGGGTGTTGTTAAGGCCATATTTATATGATTATTAAGGGTGTATTTCATTATTATTTTCCCCACATTTGCATAATTTACATGAGAATTAAGGGTTTAAGTGTAATTATTTAGTAAGGATGATTTTTATATGGTTATTTGCAAAATTGGTTATTTTAAGTGTTTAATTGATTAAATTATGATTATTTGGATTTCACTACATTTTGCAATGTTTAATTATCTTATAGAGGCTGAATTTCGAGTGCTAAAGAGGATAAATGAAGCTCAAGTTCGAATTACATGAGATAAAGTTGGAATAGGCTTGAAGAACAATGGATAAAGATGAAGAAATCCGATCCCAAGCAACCCAAATTGAAAGCGTTCAGTCTCCGTTCATGATGAACGAGCGTCCATGAATTCGAACGGGCGTTCAAAGGCATAAAATCAATACAGAGAGTTCAACCGCAGTGCGAACGAGGTTGTGACAACCAGTGACAACCAGGTTGTGAACCTAGTCTGTCTTACCTAGAGGGAATGTCCCTGAAAGGCTTACGTGGATAGTAATATGATTACCATAAGCCTATAGTGACAGCTGAAGGATACGGGGTGTAAACTTTGTAATTTATTTTATGCTGCCAGCTGAGCCCAGCTCTATTCAGACTATGCTTGTTATAACTTTGTATCATAGCTATATGATAGTGTTGAAGACGTTGGCCAAACAGCTCGATGTTCATAGACGATAACATGATATATGAGCCCACGAGATCCATTTATGGACTCAAACAAGTTTCTCTAGACAGTTTCTTTGTTTGATAATCAAAGGAGTTTGATTTAGTCAAAATAAGGGATATGCCCAATGCCCAATGTGCAAGATGGATAGTGGGAGTGTGTTACAATTTTTGAGTAAGGTATTGGATATCTCTCTCGGGAATTATCACCCCATGCCACTGTCAATTATGTTTGGTAGTTCAAGGTCTTTATGAAAGCACTTGGTTTAGCAGTTATAATTTTAGAAATAAGAATCTATAGTGATAGATTTAACTGTTGTTAGCTTATAGTTTACCTATATAGATATGATGCTAAAATAGTTTAGCATAGATCGTGACAGGAGATACTACTAGCCGGTGTTCTCAAGATCTATCTATGTTAGGACGTTAGTCCTAAAGATAAGGTGAAAGATGATGCTTATGGAAGGTTTCCTTTGCTACTACAATAGGTACCATCGTAAAAGTAATGCCGGATGTTCATGGTCCATTATGAGTCATGAGCAAGTATGAAAGTAAATCTGGTGAATGTCGAGAATATCCTTAAACAAGTTAAGGATGGTTTCCCAGTTTATCGAAACTTGGAATCAGATAAATATAGTTATACAGACGTATATCCTGAGTCTTATGAAGGAGAGTGGGAGCTACAGTCAGGGTTTTTAGTCACTTTGGTTAAGTGATACAGTGAGCTAGAAATGTTCTTGCATATGGGTCACTGTTAATTCTACAACTTTGCCAAAGCACAGTAGTGCCCTTGAAGGTGCAGCGGGAGCAGTACATGAGTCTATGAGGTTCATTCCTGAACCTTATGCGGTTCTTCCACCTTTTCTATATAGCTGATATAGTAAGTGGATTCATTGCTTGAAGCAAGGACCAAGGTCTCGTCAGAGATTCATGTGTGTGTTGAGGCGGTTCCTTTGACTTGGTCATTTGGAGCATAGTATGAAGATAGTCTGAGTGCCCACGGATAGTGATCCGTTCATGTACGGCTAGGGCTGGTTGCGAGTATTGCATGAGATTCTTATGTTTCAACTTGGTCTTGTGTTTGCGAGTGATTGGTTTTAGGCCAAGTGGGAGATTGTTGAAATAGTGTCCTAAACCCAATCGGGTTGGACTGGATCCGACCGGGTCGGATCATTTCTACTATTTCTTTATGTTTATACATATATTAAATGACTTTTATGTTGTCATGTACTTGTTATTTTAAAGAACCAATTATGAATTGTTATATGATAATGTCCTTAGTATTATATTGTGATAGAGAAACCATGATAGGCGATTATGGTTGATGAGATCTTTAATCACTTTAATAAGTTTGATACTTAAATGTCTCTAGGCTTATGTACATTAAACAGGGCATTGATAGTACAAACAGACTAGCATGTATTAGATGTCTTCTGTCTTTAAAGGCAGGGATAGATCTCGTCTATCGAAATGTAGAGACACTTGGACTGTACGTGGACGTGTATTAGAGAATGCGTACGTTAGACTGACCCACTTACACTGTTAAGTGTCACACTATGTGGCGGTTGTGTAATAATCCTTAGGACCGGAGTCTACATGGCATCACGGTGTGTATTGTCATGCTTTGACACTATTGAGGTTTCCCCTAGCCATGGGGCGATCATGCGGTAGTGATTGGGTGTGATACTGAAGCATGCGGAGTATACATGTTTGGTCGTCCGGAAATCGCATACCTTATTAGTAGGAGTGAATATCCGAAAGGGCCTTCTTATAAGAAATGTCATACTCTTGTGAATCTTTACAAAGTGGAAGTAAATGAGTTACTTCGAGAGAGCATGATATCCGATTATAAGATACGGTCGTTGATGTTTGACACTCGACGTACGACCGTATGGATATTAATACAGCGATAGTATTATATTTACACGGTAACCGTTTCACATGAAATGTAGTAGTCATTGGATTTGACTCTTCCGATGATTGGGGGTCACGGTGTGTTGCTAGATGCAATCCCGTGATCGTTAGGTATAAAGGGCATTTTCGTTATTTGCACTTTGTGTCTACGGCCAACATATTCGGAAGCCTATCGGGTCACACACATAAGAACATCTAGCCATTAAAATATGGTTATAGTTGATGACCAAATAAGGAAAGAATTTATCTCATACTATAAAAGTTATAGTGGTAAATTAATATGGTGGTATTTATTTATTATGAATAAATATAATAGAAGATATTAATTATGTTGATTAATTAAGTATGTATATTGATACATATATTTTGAAATATTTATATATATGATATGCATGTATTTTGCAAATTAATTAATCATAGTATTATATTAAATAAAGAATATCTCAATTCCCAATTTTGTGGGGAAGGGACGCCATATTCAAATGTATAGAATACATTTGGTTTGTGCAATTTAATTAATAAGATTACCATAATATTAATATTGGATATTAATTGATTTTGAAAAAATAGATTTATGGTAATAAGATAAAGATATATTCAATATAAGATATTGTCAATATATATATCTTAGGAAAAATATTTAATATAAGATATTGAATATTAATGAGATAAATTAGTCAAAGGGATTTTCCTTATTTTATTAGGAAAAGGTTTTCTTTCTCCTCAATCTACTAGGAAGCTAATCTCAATCAGATTGGGACTAGAGAGGGGCGCACCACTCCCTATATAAACAAGGGGGTGCCAAGCACTTTTGAATATCACAATTCCAAGAGCTAATAGTTCTTGTGAAAAATAGAGAGCTTCTTAGAGAGAGAATAATGAGAGAGAAAAAGCCGGTCTAGCAACCGGATTTTTCTAGTAGCAATCCATGATAGGATTCCGGCGGGCTGTTCGTGTGGATCACCGGTAGAGACCGAACGCTTGGGCGGCTCCGTGCATCGCTACTCTCCTTATACGGTCAAAGCGTCGATCTTTTAGATCAACCAAGGTAACCACCGTCTACTAGCTTATTTGTTTATTGCTTAAACGAAGTCGATCTTGGGTCGATAGGAAATAAATTTTAAATTCCGTTGCGTTCCCGCATAGATTTATTAACACTGAGGAGCTGCTCGATTATTATATGCATTTCTCCCCTTCTTTGGCGAGCTGGGGGATCGCCTCTATTGGCATGATCCCCGTCTCTCTTGTAATGATTCAGAGCCCCTTGGGCAACCAACCTCTCAATCTTCATTTTGAGTTGTTTGCATGATCTAGTATCGTGACCATGATCTTTGTGGAAGTCACAATATTTGGTCGCGTCTCTCTTCATCAGTGGATCGGGCCTCATAGGGCGAGGGGCGGTGATCTTTCTTTTCTAGGTGACCATTCTTACCTGCGGTGTACTGGTCAATTGTAGTCTAGTAAGTGGTCAATGTCGTATCCCACAGGGATTGTGAGGTTAAGTACCGAAAAGCCACTATTATCTTGGTCTAAGTTCACAAAAGACAAGAATGTAAATGGTCTAAGGATCAAGCTAGTAAGCTCAATCAACTACACTACAAAAGGGTATTCAAATGATAAAAGGCCTAGCCAAGACAATGTGATGATCAAGTCTATCTCTACTAGTATCATGGGAATGAGCAACCTTCCATTAGTGTTCAAGTGTGTGTTATCGGTGCACTTCATGCTAGCAATTCCCCCTAATACGAGTGTACGGAATTACTCTATGCCTCATGTTAAGGCCATATTTATATGATTATTAAGGGTGTATTTCATTATTATTTTCCCCACATTTGCATAATTTACATGAGAATTAAGGGTTTAAGTGTAATTATTTAGTAAGGATGATTTTTATATGGTTATTTGCAAAATTGGTTATTTTAAGTGTTTAATTGATTAAATTATGATTATTTGGATTTCACTACATTTTGCAATGTTTAATTATCTTATAGAGGCTGAATTTCGAGTGCTAAAGAGGATAAATGAAGCTCAAGTTCGAATTACATGAGATAAAGTTGGAATAGGCTTGAAGAACAATGGATAAAGATGAAGAAATCCGATCCCAAGCGATCCGGCGAGCGGCGTTGATCTCCGTTCATGATGAGCGGCGTCCATGAATTGAACGGGCGTCAAAGGCATAAAATCAATACAGAGAGTTCAGCCAGCGGTAACGAAACGGCGTTTAATCGGCGTCTGGGAATTCCAGACGAAAGCGCCCAATTTGATAGACGAGCGTCCGGGGCCGACTTACTCTCACGGCCGACTTATCCATCTATAAATACAAAGCACTTTGAAACCCTAATGGAGAGACGACTACCAGATCATTGAGATCGCACTTTCACACCCAAAGCTGCGCGCCGTAACCCTAATTCCATAGAGATGAATTTCTCCAATCCAACAATCATATTCAACATGATTGTTGGCTAGAAACCTGCAAATGAGTCGACGGAGGAAGCCCATCATCAACACAACCAACTAGAGAGTTCGATGCTTTATGTTAGTGAGTTTAATTTATAGTTTTTCATCACTTTGGATCTTTGTTTTGTATTGTTCATGTTTTGTTGGAATTAACGATTCGATGAAACGATTTATCTATATCTATATGCTTGGATCTATGTATGAAAATATATTGGTTTAAGTTTTATTTCGTTCAAGTGATGCGATTAATTGTGTTATAAGAGATTATGCATAGTTGATTGAGTAAGAGTATTAGAGATAATCTTGTGATCATGTTTTGATTGCTGTTTAGTTTTACTTGAAAAGATAAACGAAACTCTAGAATTTGGTTGAAGAAATTTAATTGAATTCGTGAATAGATCACTACTAAAAACTACATCTTTAGATCACCATCTAGTTGGGGGTTGTTGGTTGATGGGTGGATTCGTTGCCTCGCTGTTTTCCTTTACTTATTTGTTACTCAATTCGTTCGTAATCGTTTAGTTTAAGTTCTAGTTTTATAAACCCTAGTTTCCTGCTGTTTTCCTGCACTTTTCTGCTTCAGTTCGTAGTTAGACGCTCGTCCGCAATAGCAGACGCTCGTCCATTAGATTTAGTTTCCAGACGCTCGTTCATCAAAGTCAACGTTCGTCCGTCTTTCTGTTTTCTTATTTTCTGCTTGTTTTTATTCCTGTTTTAGTTTCAATTCTTAGGTTTAGGTTTTAGTTAGTTTCAACCTTAGTTTAGATAGATAATTGTGACATAATCGATATAGATTTATACTAGAATTCGATAAACATTCCACTCCCTTAGGACGACCCGTTAACATCCTTTACTACGATCCTTATACTTAGGGTGTTTCGGTTATAAATTGTAAAACTCGTTTTTACCGAACACCTCATCCTTGTTCTAAGAACCCTAGACCTAATGATTCAACATGAATAAGTTCTTGAGTGCAATGAATGAACAATAACCCCCGTATAAGTAATCGAGTTCCACTTAATGTCAATTTTACCTTCCGGTTTTCCTATTCTTTTTCCCACACCTAGAATTTCCTTTCGGACTCAACTAAGAGTGTGTGTGTGTGTGTGTGTGTGTGTGTGTGTAAGTGTTGGTTAATTAATCCAACTCAAACAAATCATACTAAGCAAATAGGAAAAGATAACCACACAAGAAGCTAATAAACATGAACTAACATTCCCAATCAACCAATAGAGATAAAACTATCACAAAAACATTATCTTGGCTAGTAGAAAACCGGCCACTCATAGCTATTAAATCCAACATGTCAAGAATGGATTTCATATCTATGAAAACAAATAAATCAGAAGTAAAGGCTAATAATTTACCAACTAAAAGTTATTAACTTGTGGAAGGAAACTTGCATTCAAACTCAAGAATTGCTTCAGTTGAGTTTACACCCAAAAAGATGGAAACTTGGTTCCATTAAATGATTCGAGAAATCAAAACTAAGAATTCTTAATGTTTACAAGTGGAATTAGATGCTAATTTGGCTAGAAGAGCCTTGAAGTTGAGAGTGTCTTCAAGCTTGAGGGCTGGGGGAATGAAAAATATGAGAATTGTGCCGAAAATGGGGTTTAAAATCTGAAAATATGATGTTTGGGACGCTTGGTGGCCGCCAATATAAGTTGGTTCCGCCAACCTTCACAGCAGCTCAGTAAAATGTCTATAACTTGAGTTGTAGACTTCTGATTCCTGTGATTCAAGATGAGTTAGAAAGCTCGTTTCTTGATATACAACTCTCATGAAGAAGTCTCCATAAAATGCCTCTAGGGGGTCAAATGTCCGTTGAAGATGTGCAACGGTAGAAGCGCTAAAGACAAATGATCCGTTTGAATTCACAAGCTTCCGGAATACTCTTCTAGCCCCCAAAAGGCGTGTTTATACTCAACACGTGTCATAACTCGGGGTCTTGGTTAACTTATAATCCTGTAATAAATCACCAAAATACCAAGCGTAAGCCTGAAAAGACGCTCCGGTTACAATAACTGGTACAAAACCTATCAAAATATAATATTTTATATAATAATTACCATCCACAAATTTGGATGAAACTTAAGAAAAAATGGCTCGAATTGATACGAAAACATCAATAAACGCATGATAATCGGGGGGGAAAAACACCGTAAAATGTATCATCTAGTTGACTTACATCAGGCAGACAATTCTTCTTTTACCTTGTGCATGATTGGGACGAGAGGAGCAGTTAAAGGTGTATAGTGTTCCTCCTGAAACTTCTCGGGTTTCTTGATATCCCGGTTTGAGTGATGTTCTCCTTGGGTGGATTAGACTCATCTTTGGCCTTGCCCTTACTGGAAAATGTTGACGGCGGGGGATCAGATGCCCCGTATTTCCTTGCTTGGTCCATCATCTCTTGTAGATTTTCCGGTCCGCGAATAGTGAATTCGGCTGCGATGTAGCCTTTCTTTAGCCCGCTCTGAAATCTGTTCATCACTATGTTGTCACTCAAACATAGATTTAAGCACTATCTGAATAGATTTAAGCATTGCTGGTAGCATAAAGGTAATTACAAGGTTTACACCCTATAGCCTTTAGCCCTCAAATCAGCTTAACTAGCAATCGTATTACCGTCCATGTTAGTCTTTCATAAAGACATACTACACCTTTCAGAGACATCCCCTTCTGGTAAGTCAGACTAGGTTCATAACCAGGTCGACATACATGGAATCTACTTCAGACATTTTGGCTCCTAGCCATATCTCCTAATCTTGCCTTTCAAGAAATTCTACATGAGTCGTGAGAGATTCATTCTCCAGGATGAACACACCAGTAGACTTTTCAGGCTTATGGTTATCTGCAGACTCATAGAATACTTGTGTACACTGAGCAGTGTCCTACACCTCATCACTATGTGGTGCCTCACGTTCCAATTGTTGAATATCTCTTTGTGGTTCTCAAACTCTTTTGAGATCTCATTTACTCCCACTGTTTCTTTAAGAAGAAACACTTCCTCTAGAAGACAACATCAAACAATAATCCAGGGGGCCTAAAAATACGTGTTTTGCAAACAAACAATAATTAACAACGATAATTAAAAATATTCAAATATTTTTCAGTCATCTATTGTAGTCTAGTTGGTTAGGATATTTGGCTCTTCCTTGAAAGACTTCAGTATGAGTCCCGTCAACAACATATTTTTTTCCCTAAAAAAAACAACATATTCTTTTTTTTGACTCATTTAAACCACGTTGGGCCTTATTTTTTGTTTTTATTATTTCAGTCAATTTATTGACTCCTTTAAACCACTTTGGACCTTTTGAAGGGTAGTGTTGTGTGTGGTGTAGAGGTTTGGTACAGTCTGCGTCTCGTCCTTGTTGTAGAAAGGATTGTGTTCTTGCGAGCATATTTGCCCCAAACGGTACAGAAGGTGTTGTAAGTCCTCAGGTGAAGGCAGTTTATCCTTATTTTGTTCAGGTACCGTAGTAAGAATACAAGCCCCATATAATAGGTTGAGAAGCAGAGATGGATTCGCACCACTCACGGCTCTACTGCGTGCATTCTGTTTCAATTCGATCCGAGAATCGTTCAACTAAGATAATAAACAAGTGAAGAATACGTTATAGAAGATTTTAATGAGTCAATTGATAATTGGAAAATTCCTAAGGTAAGTAAAAAACATATCTATAAACCCTGGTGTCCTATGATATCTGATTATACCGTTAAAACAGAAGAAAGAGATATACAAATACAAAACCCCTCTGAAACCATTAGCCTACTTACTCCCAAAACTATACAAAAACACAGGGAACGAAAGTATGGATACATAAATATTGGTTTAGTTCAGGTTGGAATTAAACCCCTCACATAAGAAGGCTTAAATACTTCTATTCTGGTTATGCTCAGGGACGCTAGGCATACAAGTTATGAAGATTCCCTTCTCAGTTCAATTGAGTCCAGTCTTTGTACAGGACCTATATCTTTTAATTGTTTTCCAAACCTATCTGTATCACTCTCAGACAAAAATGTTCTGAAAAGTCTAGTCTTGCAAATAAAGACTCATAATTACAGTATGCTTGAAGGATCTATACCTATTGCAATCATCTATAGAGTCTACTACAAGACTATGATGACAGCTTTTGCAACTAGAGCAAGAAATACATGTCCAAAAGGCTCAACCCTTTTATTACAGACAGACTTCTCTCATGCAAATGCTAATATCCCTAGAATTATTCAATGGAAAGACATAACTATTCCTGATGAATGGTTCCTTGAAGGAGAAACCAAACCACCTTCTAGTAACAACATAAGGCCAAACAATCAACTTAGTTATGTTACAGAATATGAGGATGGAAGAATCGGTATTTCTTTTACAAAATCCCAAAGCATTAGGTATCCCGAAAACCTCACTGAATCAAGTACTATTGATTTAGGAAGAGTTTCTCAAATTAATACACCAATTAAGCATAGGAGATCAATTTCTAATATACCAAATTCTCATATAAGAAAGGTTGATTATTCGGGGTGAAATACCAAAACCTTTTTATTCATTTGAAACCGACACTGAAATACCTTCTACTCATGATGCTCCTTCTAGCCCGACTTATTCTTCTGTATCAGAAAATATCGGGGAAATGATCAATGTTCTAGAAAAGGAATTTAGAGTCAACAAAAAGTTTTTTCATGATGATTTTGTGGCTGAACATAATCGCCACAAAAGATTATGGTTCTTAAAAAACTTTCTAGAAATAAGGCAAAACATCCAAGAACAATTTTATGATTTTTTGATAAAACATAAGGTTAATATATTGTTCTTCAATTGGTTTAAAATATATTGCTCGGAGAATTCTATTGACTATCCCTTCAAAAATATAGCTAATCCAGTCTCAGAGAAAAAAGGAATTACGGAATGGGAGACAAAAAATAGCGTCAAAAAAGTCTTGTCAAAACACCCACCTTTCCAAGAAATACTATTACCATTATGAGAGAGAAAGGTTGAAGCAGTACCTATTAATGACCATTTAGAACCAAATAGGAAGAGTATTGTATCACAAATAAATTTTACCAATACTTACCTAGGAGCTATAGGAAAACAAATTGAACGAATAGAAAGTCTGGTTCAAACCCATTCAGTCATAATTAATAATCCAAACAAAGAGATATTAACTAAGAATATTAAATCCCAAGGTCCTATGTTTAAACCTTTACGAGATCTCTTCAAAAGGAAACAATGAGTATACTGAAGTAGCTCTACCTATATCATTCCAGATACTCCTGAACGATCTCTAGGAAAGAGAATAAACACTTTGAAACATATTACGATTGATGAGTACCAACCATTGAAAGAAACTCAAGATCAGGTCAATAAGATCGAGTGGGACTCTGTCCCGAGATCTTAGTATTGCTAAACAGTTGTCCCACCCGGTTCGATAGTGACTCGAACTATGACTGGAATATCAATGGAAAATCAAAATTTGAAATCATAAGTATACTACAACAAATGACAATGTATGCTAATGCATTTAGGACAAATAATGGACAAATTAGTAATTTTCTGGATTACAAGAATACTTTCTTAACCAGAATAATGCTAAGGGAGGATTCTAATCAACCTTTTTGGAAAGAAAAGTTCTTATACGGTTTGCCTAATCTTAAGAGAGAACTAAAACAAACTAAACAGGAATTAGGTAATTCCTGTCAACAATTTCATATCTACTCACATCAACCAGTCACAAAATACAAGGAGGAGAGTGGTTGTAGTACAAATAAAACACCCCCAAAAGATCATTTCACAACAAGAAAGAAAGAATCTAGGAAGAGATTCCAAGATAAGAATTACTACCGTAATAATCCTTCGAGGGAGAGAAAATTTGAAGGTAGATACAAAGATATTGAATGCTACAAATGCCATAAGAAAGGACACACTGTAAATTATTGTAGACTTAATAAAAGGTTACATGATTTAAACCTAGAATAGGAATTAACAAAAAAATATATCCCTCTTGCTTAATGATACAAACACTGATATAGGAAAGTGTATTGACAAGATGATATACTCTCTCTACTACGGACTCGGGAGAACATATCAATGTTCTTACAAAAACCAAGAGTTCGGTTAGGAGAATCAAAAGATATACATGATTCTAGCCTTTTCAAAACTATCTTGAAAAATCCTTGATCCCCTTAAAAATATGGATCATATAGAACAAAGGAAACCTTATGATCTAATGAAATTCTCAAATTAAGACCAAAGCTTGATATTACAAATAATATTGAGAATATGCTAAAAGACATTAGACTATAAATAATCTCTTTTAAGGAATCTCAGGATCAAGAGATTGGTCTCATAAAAGATACTCTCTCAAAAGCAGACCATCCGTAAGAGAAGAAAATACGGATACATTCCTAAGATTTAAAGAAATAGTCGTAAGAAAATATTTGGTAAAAATCACTATCCAATTTTCTGAATGTGTCAAGATTGACACTATCGCACTATTTGATACAGTCGCGGACCTAAATTGTATTCAACCAGGTTTAGTACCTGAAAATTTTAGGGAAAGAACCATAGATCAATTATCAGCCGCTGACAATTCCAAGTTACACATCGATGCCAAAACAGAGGCCTCGATAGTAAAGAATGGATTTTTATTTAAAACAACTTTTGTCCTTGTTAGAAATATAAACCATACAGTAATCGTAGGAACCCCATTTATTTCTTTGATTACTCCTTATAATGTTGGGTTGAATTCTATTTCATTTGATATTATGAATGAAACCATACAATTTGAATTCCTTGAAACATCTGGGGAAATTAATATAAAGAACAAAAATTCTGTTCAGAGTCTTGTAAAAAATAAAGCCTTCAGAAAGAAAAAATTATCAATAAATCATGTCTTCACTAAATTATCACAGATGGAGTCATGCTGCAAGAAAGAAACAAAATGTCAAAGCACCACGGACAAAAAATTAGCACAAGATCACCAAAACCTTATTGATCAACTTTATCAAAATAGGGAAGACAAGGTTGGACACTATAAGTGTCTACAAAATCTTGAAGAATATCTTGTTACTAAAAGTAACTTTATCTATTTTTTGATACTAAGGGTAAAACCCAGAATCTACAAAACATGGTCATTAATAAAAGACTCAATAAATGTTCCTGATCCTGAATTTTATGGATTTCATACATTAAAAGAAGAAAAAGCTTTAGCATCCAAAAGGCTGCAAAAAGATTACTACATTGAAAATATCATAAAAAACATCGATGATTGTCCAAAAATAAAGTTGCTACACTTTGAAAGGCACTTATTGAAAATAGAGTGCCTAAAACTTGAAAAATATGTTCTTGAACTCAAGAACAAATTGACACACATGGATGAGTCATCTACAAAGACTCTTAATCCAAAGAAGAATGTTCTTCTTTACCAACCGTCAGATTGGTGGTCTACCTGAAGAAATCCAGGACTACATCTTTCAAAAGGTCTACAAAAGTTTTGAAGAAAAAGAGGAACGGATCCATAGGTTCCTTGAGGAAATCCTACAAAACAAAATCAAAGTCCATGGTATATATATCCAACAGGAATTCAGAAGAAGCACATGTAAGAATGGTTGTAGGAAGTATCTCTGTGGCTGCAAAATTGAATATAAAATAAACTTGTGCACCATTGATGCCTGGCTATTTTATGCTTATCACAAGGAGGGAGTTAAATATAGAGGTGAAAATATTACAGTCCAAACCCTATTTGACTTTGGAGTTGTTAGCCAAATCGTCATTCCATCCAGCGAAGACCTTTCACATTTCAGTTATTTGGGGAGAACATTCAAGAATGCGATCATCAAATACAAAGGGCTAGTCAACAAGGTCCACATCTTGATAAGAATCATTTCAAAATCTCCAGAATGGGTCAAACAAGTATTTGAACCATCATCACATCTAGTACTCATTGAAGGCTACTCGCGTACAGATCTTATCCAAAGCATGATCCTGGTCAACAGAAGACATCATGAACCTCGTAAAGGTACTCTCATAATTAACATCAATCACTGGAGAAGTTCTAAAATTGCATCAAATCTAGACGAAAACAGAATACTTCCAGACTCCAATGTACTCGTATATCAAAACAAGATATATAAGATATAAACGGCATGCAAATTTACAAAAATAAGAAATAGGATGTCTACACACATTGAGGCCAGGACCAACTTCCCCGAGCTAGTAGAAAAGTTTAAAACTGAGGAAAGGGCAACAAGGTGTATAACCTCACAACCAATCTTCATGGACAATGATAGCGATTATGAGAGTGATGATTTAACTCTGGGATAATGACACAAGCATTGGTAAAAGTATTCAATAAAAAACAAAAGTTACTATGGCTAATTGACAAGTAAAAGATACATGGGACCCATGTCGTCCATTATATCATGACTTTTACTGTGCAAATAGTAAAAGAAAGATTTGATTACTGTTCATATTTGGACCTATCTGGCACCCAACCGCCTATATAAGCTTGAGGGCGAAAAAAAAAGAAGAGCAAAAATAGAGAGGAAAAATAGAGAGAGAAAGCTAGAGAAAGAAAGAAAGTTTTCTTTGAAGAAAACCTCCAAATCTTTTCTAGTTTCCAACTTCCAAATTTCTTCTTTCAATACTATAAATCTTTGTAATGTTCTTGATTGATCTTTCTTCTATACTATAAAGAAGATAGATTCAACTTGAACTTTGATCTTTAAGTTGAAGTTAAGTCCAACTTGGACTTGTTTTTTGAAGTTTGGTTCCACCTGGAACTTGTATAACAACTCCGGTGAGCGGTGGTTTCCGGCAACCGGTTGTCAAAGTTTCAGATCTACTACTCTTCTGTAAGGATCTACTATTCTTCTATAAAGGTAGCTTCTTTACCTAAATAATATCATCTAATACATGTGGTTGCGATTATAAGCACCACCTTTTTCTTTTCTTTTTCTGTTTGCCGGACTTCTGTCAAAGTCATACATGTCTATCGCTACGCGGACTACCGCGTGAGATAAACGTGGCTCGCATTTAATGAGCAGTTGTTTCCGTCAACGACTACTTATCGCATTCCGCGAGATCTGTGGTGACTCTTTCAAATAAGATTGAGGGTTCTCACGATCGTTTAATATTGTTCCGTCCAACTGGTCCTTAATCCAGTTGTTACTTTTTTGTTATTTTATTTTTTGTTATTTTATTTCTGTTATTTTATTTTATGTTTATACAACGAATCCACTGAGTTATCTTCTCAGTCGTGATTATAGTATATATTATTATTATATAATATTATATATATATATGCACACTACTTATAATATAAAAAATATAAAAAATATAAAATATAAAATATAAAAAAGAAGTTCGATAATTACCGACATATTTATTATTCATATTTATATTTATTATTCCGCTGGGTTATCTTCCTAGCTGGGCTCATAACTGGTCATCTTCCAGTTTATCTTTTATGTTCTTACTTTCTTTTTAATTTTTGTACTTATTAATTGTATCTTTATATATCGTTCTATATATGTATCCTTCCCCATCCCATTGTCCCCCCTTGCTCGATCACTGTGGCCTTACTGGCACCACGTAATTACTACTCACACCATTTTTTATTTTGTTTCCATTATTTCAGCCATTTTTTTGTCTCCTTTAAACATCATTTGGGTCTTTTGAACCCTGATATATTTGCACCCTCCGATCACTTCACAAACTGTTCTTCTTGACCTCCTGAATTAGGACCCTTCTGGGAAAACCAGTAGGAACCCCGACTTAAAACCCTGAATCTGTCTGTCATATCTTCCTTAATCATTGCAGTGCATGATTCGTTGTGAACACATCAAACATATCCGTAAACTTGACACCAGAATCAGATGATGTCGACTTTGGTTTCCTATCAACAACTAAAACCATAGAACATGAAGCCCTGAATACGGTGTACAAGTGTTAATGAATACCTTACCCTTAATGTTAATTGCATACAGGTTAACATCATGAGCAATCCTTTGATCTGAACTTGAACCCTGGCTAATAATATTCAATAATTTACATTCTCCTTCATCATCAATAGCCAATTTGGAATGTATTGTCTTCAATCGTTTTTCAGACAACTTCTTCTGCCTATAAAAGGTTTTATTTCTATATGGCAATTGAGGTCTTCTAACTTGAGACCTAAAATATATATATATATGTATATATATATATATATATATATATATATATATATATATATATGTATATATATATATATATATATGGTTTCTATAGGCACTGTTAGTAATACCATCCACAACGGAAGCGATTTTAAGGATCTAGTTCTATAAAATACACGTAATAAAATAACTAGATCTATATCTACAAGGGGGTTGTAGATCATACCTCTTGGATCTCAAAATCCAAGTTGAAGAACCGCAATAGGATGAATGAAAGATTGTGTGAAGAGCACCACGATCTTCCGTACGTGTGATCCAAGCAACTCCCGGTGGAAGGAAATTCTCGTCTCGAATCCTTCCGATATGCTGCCCGGAAAATCTCCAAGATTTTCCCCTAAAACCCCTTGGCCGAATTTTATTCCTTCTTCTCTCTAAGAGGAGAAGTCGAATTTCATTGTGTGTAAGGTTTGGGAGAACTCTCTTTATATAGGAGAGTAAAACTTAACCTCCAAGGATTTAATAATTAATACAAAATCAATTATAATAATCCCATTAAATAAAAGATAATCCCATAATATTCTAGAAAAAATCTAGAATAATATTTATCTTTATTTCTTACCATAATTATTTATCCAATAAATATTTGTGCACATGTCTTATTAAATTACAAGAAAACTAATTTCTTGTTTCCTAAACATGTGTAGGGGCGAAATTTCTTATTTGTGACCTAGTCACAATAATTTCGACTAACACACTAAATTGGGCCAAGATTATGAAAAATGTCTTTTTCACATATTTAATTATTTAGCCCAACTAATTTAATAGTCCACTAAATAATTAATTCACATATCGTTTTAATAAAGTCCAACAAGAACTAAATTAATATTATTAGGATTCGACGTCCGAGAATAGCTATGCTATATAGGAGGCACGTCGGGGACCATGAACTAATAATCAGCGGCTCCGATAAATCAAATAAATAATTATCTTACGAACAGAATAATTATATTCAATAAATCAATCACAGGAATATGCCACCATAATCCCGTGACTGCACTCCTCCGATTATAAGATTATATTTATCTCCTCACGAGAATAATAATAAGCGTCCATTGATATAATCATTACATATGGATTAATCCTCCATAGACTGTTCATTCTAAATCGGGAAGTTACCGTTAACCCTTTTCAGAACCTCTTATCCTTATTTACCATTAACCTCCTAGTGATCAATTAATTCATATAACTCACTGGTAGCTAATCAGTGTAATATGAACTCGTGCGATCGATCAGTTTCTAGGATTAACAAATAAGGAATCGTTTCTATCTACTTCCATAAATGGAAGGAATGGATTCCGTGATCTCGTGACAACACAGACTACTCACTCAATCCAAGACAATGCCAAGATGGGGTAATTCGGACCACAGACTCGGTGTAATCCTTAACCGTCAAGTCAAACCTCATACCGATTCAAGCGGTGATTGTGATCACCTCAAGCTTAAGATATATCCATAAATATGATCATCCATTGATTCGATAAGACTTCGATTACGGAATTATATCGTGAACTCTAATCAAATCGGTCCAATACTATATGATATATCTATCATATATAAATGCCGCACTAGGTTCTCTTAACCGAAAGTCCGGATAAGACAATCACACCTATTGTGTTTCAGGCGCATTAATAGCACGTTAAAGGAGAGACCCGATACTCTCGATTAACTTCACTACAAAGCTAATTGTATTTTAAGTACATCTTCACTAACTCAATCCTCCCGTGTATATCCCATACACCGAGTTAAGTGATTACATAAACGATATACTTTAGGGTTTTTCAGTAGTGTAAATACTATTGTCACATCGGTGAATATGAGAATAATAAATATGAATAACAATATCATTTCATTTATTAAATAAAACAATTACAAAATTGTCTTTCGGGCATCACACCTAACAATCTCCCACTTGCACGAAAGCATGTGATTAATTGTTTTAGAGCACACCCTATTATTTAAAACTACAATTAACTACATCTCCCACTTGCTCTAAAGCAATGGAGACCCATCCCGTATTCTAGTACCATTAAGCATATCATAACCATTGCCAGATGACAAAGTACACTCCGAGTGTGCCGTCGTAGGATAGGTCAGTGACTCGGGGAGTACCTACATCTAAATGTCATGGGTCTTAATGATTAGCCAGGTTGTCGGCTCGAGACGATCCGTAGAATCGAAACGTTACCGGTCCATCTAATCATGTGGTACCTTGCCAATATGCTTTTGACCTCTAGTGATTTCAAAAAATCCTTGTAAGCTACCCCTTCATCGTTTGCACAATGATGTGGTATCGGCTTCCAAATCTAGAATCACTCCCAGATATGAAAAGGAAATCCTTAAGCTATTTCGCCTCTCTAGCTACTACAAAAGCCGCTAATCACCCAACTAGTTAAAGTCGAGTTGGCGTTGCTGGATTCCTCCAGGCAATAGCTTCAACACAAGAGTAAACACTGATCCCGAGATCGACTTAGCGATCATCCTCAATCTGACTTAAAGTCAAAATCAGTGTATCACACATATCCAAGTTCACACATGAATATGTCCGCATATTATTCCTCGTTCTCTTCAAGATACTAAAGGACATACTAAACTTGCTTTGTTAACCGCCGAATCTAAGATTCGTTCAAAGTTGACGCTCAATAACTCGACCATCTCTTACTAGAAAGAGAATCTATCCCATTTCTCTTGATCCGAAGATTTGAGAGTCATTTCCGAGGCATAGGTAGAACTTCCTCGTTGAATGTTGCATACACGGATGCATCATCTTAACCAATAAAATGGATGGGAAACCAGTGATTGATTCTAATGAATTCGACCGAGTCAAACTCTTTAGAATGTGATCCAAATCTCTGTTGCAGAGAATTGTGGCATTGTCAGATTCTGACTTCAGATAACACACCCATGTTGATTCCAACTGGTGCAGTGTTATCCTTCACAAACATTATTATATATATATATATATATATATATATATATATATATATATATATATATATATATATGTATGTATGTATATATTCACTAATGTAATAAAATTGATATCCAGTCTACAAAAGACTTATCAATATTCGGTCAAATCCACATATTGTAGAAAAATATGACTTCCAATGACCGAGAGGTTTGCTTTTTATCCATAAAGGACATAAGCCTTGACAGTCATCCTGTCATAAGTTCATAAGGCAATACCCTTTTGTTCCGAATGAATCCAGACTCCGTTTGTTTGGCAAGAAAGTCTCAGGGAATCACCCCTATTTTCCTTTTGCTTTTGAACGAAGTCATGCAATACTAAGTGGTAAGAGAGTCCAAGGTCTGATTAACTCTCTACTTATTAGGGAATTACCCCTAGACCACTCAGGCTTTGCTATGAAAGATAAACTTTCCTATTCATTCTACTCTTTTCCGGTAGATCCAATTACTCCCACTTTGGCCCGAGACGCTCGGTGGTTCTACAAGAGTATGAATGTAATCTGAGTACCGAACTCCATTCACGGGGTTATGGCTATTAAACCAACCTCTATTATCGTAATCCTAAAGCGCTCACAAAAGATCCATAGGTCATCAATCGATCCTCGGACTACAAAGTCCATGAGAACCCGTGAATGGGTAATGGATAAACCATACTCCCAATACTTACCTGGGTGGATCAAATTTGATCTAGTTTAGTAGTATTTAGTGTTATCACCAACAACCGATGTTGGATGTGGTCCGATTTTAATCGAGCTTAGTAACTACCTTGAGTAAACTTACTTCAAGGTTCAAGGTTTTCTTTGTTTATAGACTCTATCGAGAAAGGATGCAAGCAAGATAATCGTCCCTTCCCGATTTCAAGAATCTTATAACAAACCTTTTCTCAATGCTACAAGATATATAACGATTGGTCACCGACCGAACGCAGCGCGCTGAAATTCCCAGATCTACCTTCAAGCACCGTGTGCTAAATGCTTATATTTATGGAAGTGGGGTGAACCGAATCCACACCTTATCCGTAAATTCCAAAGCATATTCTAGGTAGACTTCTCGGTCTTGCATTTCTATGTAGACCGTTATTTTGATTCCAATATCTTTATTGAGTTAAGCAGTGTATTGTAGCATATCTAAAACTATGTAAGGCAATTTAATGGTTTCTCACTTAGTGATAACATGTCACAATAAGGCAGGCTGAGCATCAGTCTCGATGACTATGAATGGCCTATTCGAGTATAGAATACTCTATCTCTCATGAAAACAGAGAAACCTCAAAATATTTTGGATAAACTTACCGGAGTGTTTCAATAGTTATCAGACAAGAAGTCACTACTGAAGCTCCTACTAGCTTGTATCTTTCATCGACTCGAAGGTCGCGTCATGAACAAGCTATGTTACTTCTTTATAACCATTATCCTTTCCCGATTGAAAGGAAACTTAGTCATTGAACCTTTGAGACAATATAACCAGATCGGGAGAAAGGAATCACCCCTGAGCCGTCTTGTGTCTTGTCTTTTAGGGACTATGCACTAACTATGGAATATGAAGAAGTGTTTATCTAAATATAGAAACCAATTGCTTTTAATAGTTCTTAAGATGTGTTTTATATACATATTTCAGCAATTGTAAGTGGTTTTGACTTTATCAAACAAAAGTCCGAGTCTTGGATTCGTACTACAAATGGTATATTTGCTTTCTATACGACAAACAAATTATCGAATAGAAGGTAAATCCTTTCGTTCCAACGAATCTTAAAACAGAAAATAATTTTTCCGCGATATCCAAGGATTGAATCCGAGATTCATATCCTTATATCACTCCCACTATTCTAGCTAAAACTAACTGCCCGTTGTTTACACCTTTAATCGTTAAATGCACTGCTACCTTGTTCTTTCAAAGAACTTAGTTCGAGAAAATCGCCAAGGTTTCATAGGTTGGTGATCCAAAATCACTGTCCTTATCCTATGATTTTCAGTTAATTAATTTTCGGTTCAGCCTTAAAGTTTTCTCAATTTAGATGACTAACACTTTTAGACATATTCTCCCATTCTTGACTTTCCATGAATGGAAATAGCTTGAACTTGAACGGGGTTCGTTTGAGTAGACACTACTCTTGAACCGTGGGATGTCTATTTCGAGTGTTACTCGTCGGGACTTCTCGGATTTTCTAATATACCAGAAAAACAACAAATCATAACATTAAAGCTCCCACTAGTTTATCGGTTCCAAATACCGTCTAACGAGCAATGCTTTATTTTTTATGATTTTCCGATTTTTTCGATTAGAAAATCTTTCGTATATAGTTCCAATGTTTCCAGAAAAACAACAAATCATAGAACTCCCACTAGTTCATCGATTCCAAATATCGTCCAACTAGCAACATTTCATGACTTTCCGGTTTTTCAATTAGAACGGTTACGTGTGTAGTCAGTTACACTTTTCTAATGTTCTAGAAAAACAACAAATCATAAAGCCCCACTAGTTCATCGATTCCAAATATCGTCCAACTAGTAACACTTCATGATTTTCCGATTTTTCAATTAGAAAATTACTCGAGTACACACTCAAAATTCACTAGAAGCAAAGTCCGAAATCACCTTTGATCAAACTAAGTTTGTCTTCCGTTTGACACGAATGACACTAGTGACATACCTATATGTCACTCTGGTTTTTAAAAGGCTTAAGAGAAAATATCTCTTTCGAAAAATAATTGCATTATCGATTAACTAGTTCAACGTCCTAGTTACTTTCCACTTTTTAACGAAGTCAATACTAGTCAATTATAAATTTTTAAGCAATTTAGTAAGGGATATAATGCTGTAAATAAAATGACATATTAATTCAAGTTTAACACTACTATATAAGTTTATTTTAGGAATTGTAAACTAAAATTAAGTCTACTCTACCATTCCAAGGTTTTAACCTCGCATTTCAGTGCCGCCGTAGGGTAGGTCAAAGAGATGACGGTTAAATCGAGACAATCTCTTCAATGAATAACTTGTGAGAATCGAACATCCCACGAGAATCGAGCATCCCTTTATTCATTGACTACCTTCCTTTTTTAGCCTAGATATTATCAAGAATACCCATGATGAGTAAACCTAGTATATCGGATCTCTTAGGTACGCCCCGAGTATGCCGTCGTAGGATAGGTCAGTGACCCGACGAGTACCCGGAAATCCTATCCTTTCGGAGATCAAGCCATGAATGTTGATAGGGGTGAACACCATCCGTAGGGGGACGAAATCAAAGCGCCACGAGGCGCCACCCTTCTCTCACTTACTTGTATCTATAGTAGAGGCGTGGGGTTGGTGTCGCCTCCCCGCTCCCACTCAATATTTTGGAAGTGGTGGTGGGTTAACTAACCACGTCTTTTGATGTTAACATAAAAGCACATCAAATCAAGGATTCGAATGGTGTCGGTAACGTAGGCAAGCCTACCCGCCCTATTCATTGGAACATATGTGATGGGCCGGACGAAGTCGGGTCAAGAGAGCCCCATTGAGATAAGAAGGAATCACCCCTCCGCTCTCCAAGGTGTAGCTTAGTCTTGCGGACCCCGTGCATACATCACACTAGGAGGGTTAAGTCGGTCGAGCGAAGCTCAGTTGACCACCCAACCTATACGCGAACCGTTTTTATCCAAGATTTATTGTTCTTTTACCATCATTCAATCTCGTAGACACTACGAATCGAAAACGTGATCTCGTTTTGGGCTTTTAAGGCGGTTCACCGAGAACACACACCGAAAAAAAAACTTAACGATTTCATAACCCGTCCTCGGATCTTTAATTAGTTACTAAATTAATTAATTACCACGTATTAATTAAATTTCAACTAATTACGCGAGTTTGTATACATGCCTATTTTAATTACCAAAATTAAAATTCTACATGTATGCATGGAGTGGATTTATGTTATGATGCATGTCATGGCAATTCCGATTTTATATCTATTTTATGATCAAACACATAAAAATAAATTGCGGAAAATTTAAACACCGAGATGGATCGTTGCACTTCGACTAACCTATTTTCTAAGGAAAAGTGAAAAAAAAATATTTAATCTAAGTCTTCAAATCTCGATCTTCGATCTTAATCTTGAAAACTTCCGGATCTTCAAAGCTTCGATCTCGACACGAACCACGAACGACGAGGAGAGGAGGTCGTAATATACCAATATATTTAAAATATATCTATATTAATAATTGTTTTATTTTTTTTTTTTTTTTTTTTTTTTTTAACTACTCGGCAAAACTTGTCCAAAAAAAAGGAATTAAATTTTTATTTTTATTAACCGTAGGCCTTGCGGCCAACATAAAAGCATTAGGTTAAAAAAAATAATTGCTGCCGCAATCTAAAAAAAAACGTGTTCTGCCTTCAACTCCTTTTTTTTTTTTTTTTTTTTTTTTTTTTTTGCATCTACAATCCCAAAATTTGTGCCGCATGCAACAAAATTTGCCGCCGATAAAAAAAAAAAAAAATTTAATTAAACAATTTAGCCTCTTCCCGTTTTACCTTTTTGATGATCTTCAACACCATGATATTCAACAACATGATCTTCATCGTCTTGAACCCGGATCAAAATAAAAAAATCCAAAAGGATTTTGTTTGCATGACATAAAATAAATTACACATCCTATGCTCAATTGATACTAATCAAAAGAGCTACAAAATAGATCTACCGGGTAAACAGTACCAACCTCAATCCATCTCTTCAATCACAACAATCGCAACATAAAATTTTCGAAAATAATAAAATTAAAACGAAAATAATGCAATCTACACATGCATATTCCACTCCTTAGATCTAATATTTTATACGTATAAATATAGATCACCATGGGCTCTGATACCACTGTTAGTAATATCATCCGCAACGGAAGCGATTTTAAGGATCTAGATCTATAAAATACACGTAATAAAATAACTACATCTATATCTACAAGGGGGTTGTAGATCATACCTCTTGGATCTCAAAATCCAAGTTGAAGAACCGCAATAGGATGAATGAAAGATTGTGTGAAGAGCACCACGATCTTGTCACGTGTGATCCAAAGCAACTCGGTGGAAGGAAATTCTCGTCTCGAATCCTTCCGATATCTTTGCCGGAAAATCTCCAAGATTTTCCCTTAAACCCTTGGCCGAATTTTATTCCTTCTTCTCTCTACAGAGGAGAAGTCTAATTTCATTGTGTGTAAGGTTTGGGAGAACTCTCTTTATATGGAGAGTAAAACTTAACCTCCAAGGATTTAATAATTAATACAAAATCAATTATAATAATCCCATTAAATAAAAGATAATGCCATAATATTCTAGAACAAATCTAGAATAATATTTATCTTTATTTCTTACCATAATTATTTATCCAATAAATATTTGTGCACATTTCTTATTAAATCACAAGAAAACTAATTTATTGTTTCCTAAACATGTGTAGGGGCGAAATTTCTTATTTGTGACCTAGTCACAATAATTTCGACTAACACACTAAATTGGGCCAAGATTATGAAAAATGTCTTTTTCACATATTTAATTATTTAGCCCAACTAATTTAATAGTCCACTAAATAATTAATTCACATATCGTTTTAATAAAGTCCAACAAGAACTAAATTAATATTATTAGGATTCGACGTCCGAGAATAGCTATGCTTATATAGGATGCACGTCGGGGACCATGGACTAATAATCAATGCTCCGATAAATCAAATAAATAATTATCTTACGAACGTAATAATTATATTCAATAAATCAATCACAGAATATGCCACCATAATCCCGTGATCGCACTCCTCCGATTATGAGAATTATATTTATCTCTCACGAGAATAATAATAAGCGTCCATTGACATAATCATTACATATGGATTAATCCTCCATGATCGTTCATTCTAAATCGGGAAGTTACCGTTAACCCTTTCGAGAACCTCTTATCCTTATTTACCATTAACCCCCAGTGATCAATTAATTCATATAACTCACTAAGAGCTAATCGATGTAATATGAACTCGCGCGATCGATCGGTTTCTAGGATTAACAAATAAAGTGGAATCGTTTCATCTACTTCCATAAATGGAAGGAATGGATTCCGTATCTCGTGACAACACGACTACTCACTCAATCCAAAGACAATGCCAAGATGGGGTAATTCAGACCACAGACTCAGTGTAATCCTTAACCGTCAAGTCAAACCTCATACTGATTCAAGCAGTTGACTGTGATCACCTCAGGATTAAGATATATCCATAAATATGATCATCCATTGATTCGATAAGATTTCTCGATTACGGAACTATATCGTGAACTCTAATCAAATCGGTCCAGCCGTATATGATATATCTATCATATATAAATGCCCCACTAGTTTCTCTTAACCGAAAGTCCGGATAAGACAATCACACCTATTGTGTTCTGGGCGCATTAATAGCACGTTAAAGGAGATACCCGATACTCTCGATTAACTTCACTACGGGCTAATTGTATTTTAAGTACATCTTCACTAACTCAATCCTCCCGTGTATATCCCATACACTGAGTTAAGTGATTACATAAACGATATACTTTAGGGTTTTCTGTAGTGTAAATACTATTGTCACATCGGTAAATAAGAGAATAATAAATATGAATAACAATATCATTTCATTTATTAAATAAAACAATTACAAAATTGTCTTTCGGGCATCACGCCTAACAGGCACCACATAATTACTACTGACACCCTTTTTTTCATTTACTTCTGGCCCCTTTAAACCACTTTTGGGCCTTTTGAACCCTGATATATTAGTACCTCCATATATATATATATATATATATATATATATATATATATATATATATATATATATATATATATATATATATATATATATATATATATAAATGATTTCTCTCGCTACCACATAATTACTACTCACACCGCTTTTTTATCTTGTTTTATTATTCAAGCCATTTCATTAACTCATTGAAACATCTTTTGGGTCTTTTGAACTCGATATATTAGCAATTCCTCCAATACATACATACATACATACATACATACATATATATATATATATATATATATATATATATATATATATATATGTGTGTGTGTGTGTGTGTGTGTGTGTGTGTGTGTGTCTTGTTTCTATCGGCACCACATAATATTTATGGACACCGTTTTTTTTTTCATTTACTTACAGCGACACATATGTATTTCTTTTTTACTTTCGGCATCACACTAGAACATGAGTGCCAATTGACGTTCTTTTCGATAATAACGTCGTCGGTGGGTGGCGTTTTTCACCAATGATACATTTATTTATTTTTTGGTTGGAAAAAGACACGGAAGAAAAAAATAAAATATATATATGTATATATAGAAAAAAAATAAACTTCAAACTAAACGACCTAAATATTCTAAAAAAGAGATGTTTAATTTTACTGCTTTGTATGTATGTTTTGAGGCTATCAATGAATTGAATTTTGTATCTACGGATGTTAAAAGCGCGATATTGAAGTAAATATGTTTTAACAAAAAAAAAATCGAACTAAAAGGCATAAAACGACGGCTTTGCCGAAGGCCCAAAATTTTTCAGGACCGGCTCTAAGTACATGCGACCATTTCTAGAAATGGTCAAAGAGAGTAATAATTTTTTTTATGGTATTAATCGTCATAAGCCAACAAACATAAGTATATTTAGGCTTTAGTCAATTCTTCTAGACTTTATTACCTTTTTCATAAAAGGGTATTTTAGTCATCTTTAGATAAGATACGCATCACCCACATTATTCATAATCACATGGTTTATGTTAGGAAATCTACGCGGGAACGCAGTGGAATTTAAAATTTTAATTTCCTTTTACCAATATTGACTTCGTTCAAGCAACAAGCATAAAAGGAGTAGACTAAGAAAATACCTTGGATGATCTAAAAAGATCGTCGCTTTGTCTCACGGTTGGTGGTCCAATCACCGAGCCGCCCAAGTGTCCGCCTCTTTGCGGTAATTCACACGAACAACATTGGAATCCTCGAAAAGGTCATTATCGGAAAAAGTCATTGCTAGGTCGACTTTTCTTCTTCCCACAAAACTCTTTCATGAACTTCTCTCTTTCTTTCACTAGAATATTGCAAGAATATTGTGACAAAAAGAGCTTTGCACAACTCTCTTTTTATAGGTGAGTGGGGTGCGATTATATCTGGAGTGGAGTGGGAAACAAGAAACTATTTTCCCAATAGAATAAGGATTTAATAAATCAATCAGATATTTGATTGATTATATAATTAAATATTTTCCTTAATCTTATTAAAGATTTTTCTTTAAAATCATATCTGTCATATATTCAATATCTTATATTAAATAGATTTTTGTCCAGAAGGACAAAATTATCAAAAAATCGGGATAGAAGGAAACTGTAATTTAATAAGGATAAAATAAACATTTATGAAGTAACAAATGTGGAATAGAGTAAATATGAAGTAACAATTGTGAAACACAAAGTAACATTAACACGTGAAGTAACAATTTTAAAGTAACAATTATGATTTTTGTCCTTTAATTATAATCATGAAAATGTTACTTTTGTCCTTCCAGACCCATTTATTAATTTTTTTGTCCTTGTGGCCCCTTCCCCCTATATTAAATACTTTACAAAAATATATATTGTCAATATCTAATATTGAATATATATTTATTATATTACCATAAATCAATTTACACATGTATATATCATATATATATATATATATATATATATATATATATATATATATATATATATATATATATGTATGTATGTATGTATTTATATATCTCGCTACACGTATATTTAATTAATCAACACAATTAATATCTTGTATTATATTTATTCATAATAAATAAATACTATTATATTAACTTATCACTATAACACTTTATAGTAGGCATAAATAAATCATCATCCAGTTATCGATATAACCACAAATCTATTCCGGCTAGTTATTCATATGTGTGTGACCCGATAGGTTTCCGAATATATTGGCCGTAAGCATAAAGTGCATTTACTAAAATATCATTCACACCTAACGATCATGAATAGCGCTAGCAACACCTCCACGACCCCCAATAATCGGAAAGAGTCAAGTGCTATGACCACAACCTTTCATGCTAAACGGCTACCGTGTAAATAGAATCCTATCGTTGTTATAATATCCATACGGTCGTATCTCGAGTGTTAATACATTAACGACCGTATCTTATAATCTGGATATCATGCTTTCTCGAAGTAACTCATTTACTCCCACTTTGAAAAGATTCACAAGAGCTAGACATTCTTTATAAGAAAGCCATTTCGGATATTTACTCCTACTATTAGGATACGCGATTTCCGGACAAACAACAAGAATCCTACGCATGCTTACCTCTCATAAGAGTAATGAGTAAGATCTCTAAAAGCTTACGAAGTGTATCGATCTTAGCGAGTAGTTGCCCTAGGCCGAACTTGCGATACTAAAACAAGCTTGGCGAGGGTGAACATAGGCCGAAACAGTAGGTCTTCTCAAAAGCTGAGCAGTTCTTCTTGTCCTGACCAAACATAGGAAGCCTCACGCCCGGGCGGTCTTCGTAATAGAAGAGACATTTGGCGATAAGCTTGTGCTTGTTTGGAGGGATCATCATAAATGATTGAAGTGTGTACCCAATCACTACCGCATTATCGCCCCATGGCTAGGGGAAACCTCAATAGTGTCAAAGTATGACAATCCACACCGTGATGTCATGAAGACTCCGGTCTTAGGATGATTACACAACCTCCACATAGTGCGACACTTAATAAAGTAAGTGGGTCAGTTTAATGTACGCATTCTCTAATACACGTCCACATACAGTCCAAGTGTCTCTACACTTCGATAGACGAGATCTATCTCTATCTTCAATAAGATAAAAGACATCTAATACGTGCTAGTCTAATCATACTATCAATGTCCCATTTAACATCACATGCGACTAGAGACATTTAAGTATCAAACCAATTAAAGTGAGTCGAGATCTCATCAACCATAATTAGTATTATGATTTATCTTTCACAGTTTGACACTAGGGACATTATCATATATATAATATCATAATTGGTTCGTTAAACGAACAAATACATAATAACAAAAAGTCATTTATCATATGTACAAACATAAAGAAATAGTAGAATTGATCCGACCCGGTCGGATCCGGTCCAACCCGATTGGGTTTATGACACTATTTCAACAGTTCAGACATCATAAGAATGACATTTGATTACACGTTTCTCTTCAATAGAGACTATGTCTAGAAAAACCACAAAATATCAAGGATGACATCCATACAATTATAAGGTTGAAATTTCATCACCTATATCGACTATATATAGTGACAAGAATCTAATATGTTAGATTTAGTGACTATTAACTTTATTGGAATAACATTTATTTTTTACAATTGATTTTGTCCATTAAATCCTAATAGATAACTGAAAACGTGTTCTTCATAAGAACCGGAACACAATAATCTTTATTTACTTCTTTTATCAGTTTACTAGATTCAGAATGTAATGTGGTAAGTGTTACAATGTTTGCTTCACTTTCCATAGAACGTTTTGTATCCAGTCTTTCTAATTTAATCATACTCATAAGATATCATATATCTAGGAGTTGAGTTGAGCTTAAATAGATTTATCTCAACTTACTTGCTTAGACAAATACTTCGATAAGTTCTCTTATTTAAGCAAATGGCCTAACTTTTCTTTTAATCCCTTAAGCACTTGTAAATATTTTTTAGTTTAGTCTTCATAAGACTTTAAGGAAAAACACAAGAACTATGTCTTTAATTTTCTTTCATAAAGAAAATCCAAGGTCTTTTAGATAGTTTATTTAACATTTTGAATCATATTCGAAACATGAACTATTTAATTAACCTTCAAACAATGGTTAAAGAATTAAGTCGATACTTAAATCTTACAATTTTGAAAACAACCTTTCCGAAATTCGTTGTGGTCATTCACATTCAACGCATATAATGTTTGAATTAATTGTCATCGTATGACAGAATAACCCATTGGATATGATTAATTCGTTGGAACTCATTTCAAGTGATTTAATCATATCATGAACTTCCGTTTTGACTAGTAATTAAAGTCTTAGAGCACTCCATCAAATATGTAGTCTCATATGTCTCTACTATGACGTAGTTGCTCGTGTCATTGTTTATTTTAAAAAGATTATAATTACTTAACCTTATTTGAGAACTTTTCTCAAAATGTAACAGTCGTCTAATTTTGGTTTAACAATCGAAAATAAAAACATTGAAATAAAAGTTTGCCAAAAAAACTACAACATAAAATTAAAGATAAAAAGAGTGTTGTTGTTTATACACGCAAAATCAAAAATAGTCTTTTGATTTGTGATTTTTCTCCCACTAGTCAACTAGTCGCAATTGACTTTGAAGAATTTTCCAAAATTCCTTAGTGCCAAGATCCATCTAGTTACCCCGATTCCCGACAAGAGCTGATCATCTGGAATAATTCGAAGGGTGGGAACCATTTACCAATCACATCTCTATGTGACTCTTGGTGGTTGACTAGTCAACTCTTTGACATTACACATCTCTATGTCGTAGCCAACCCCTTGCCTCTAAAAAAAGACAGTCCTGACGAGGGTCAATCACCGCAATATTTTAGTTAAGTCATTGATTCACGAGATCTCATACGTTCATATCTCAATAAAAACGATATACACGAGGTAGGTCAACTCCCGATGAGGGCCGATCAGTTGGATCCGAACAAGGGCTCTTCACCGTCATTATAATATTGGGAGACAAAATTCCGACTTAATTTTTGTTGTGGGAGTAATTTTAAATTAATACACTTAATTAATTTTAAATAATTACGGTCTCATCAAACATATCTATCTCTATAGACATGCACCCTACATATTCATCTAGATCGTGTCTAGTTATGGATCTATCGTATCCTATAAAATAAATACATGCACAAATAAATTAATGCGTAAAGTAACCGGTATGATCATGGACTTTTTTCTAAGTGCGGTTTCGAATACAAACTGAAGAAACCACGGGTCACAAATCTAAGGGTAATTGCAACCATCATCAAGATATCTATGTCGCCTTTTTTTGGCCTCCATCTTCTGCTCCATCTTGTTATATAAAATTTACACCCGCCGCACACGTGGGGGGGGCTAACGGGAATGAGATAAATGCATAAAATAAACAAGGCTCGTTCTTCATAACGGTCTATGACAAACTTAAACCAACAAAAAAATTAAATCATTCACATCTATCCTATTGGGTGAATCAGCGATCAATGAGGTCCATATAATCATATTATATCCACGACAACTAATTCTTACAATAAAATCTTACGAAAAAGATAAAATCTAAAATTACCAACTTACGTCTTATTTTATCAAGCCAATTAACTAATTAACATTTATTTAATTAAATCAATATTAACTGAAATTAAAATTAACGATTAATTTTAAAATCAATTCTAATTTTAATTTTATTATTTTGAACTATTCAAAATAAAATTAAAATATAATTTCTCTTTTATGTTTCATTCCATTTTTTTTGAGGGAAAAATGTACTAAGATTTTATTAATCGCAATCAGCAATGCAAGCATAAATTACATGAGAGAGTGGAAAAGAGCCCCAATCTTTACATCCAACAAGATTTAAGCCTACCCTGGCAAGAAAATGGCCTGGTATGTTGCCTTGTTTTCTTACAAAAGATAAGGAAATAGAAATAAAAGCAAGCATCAGTTTTCGGTAGTCTTCCAAGATACTTCCCAAAGGTGACAAATCTTCTGACTGACTCGTGAGGCGTTGGTGAACTGTGAGAGAGTCTCCTTCTATAATAATGTGAAAGAATCCCTATGTGAGAGCAAAAGTTAAAGCGTGATAAACTGCTAAGGCTTCTCCAATTAAGACGTCATAGTTTCCTTCCAATTTATTAGAAAAACTCCGAATAATTTTCCCTTGGCTATTACGATGAATTCCGCCGAAAGCTGTTGAAGAATCATTAAAGGCTGCATCGACGTTGAACTTGAGAGAATCTGGTGGGGGCGGTGACCAACTAATCGCTAAGGGAGGGTCTTTATCTAATTGTTGTCGTCCTATGGCAAGACAATATTCGTCTGCCTCCGCCTCGGCTCGGGTAAGACTTGATTCGATGGGTGCATCTTCCTCCTGAAATACATATGCTGCCTTCCAAATGTTCCATAGTAAGTGTATCACGTGGACTAATTCCATCTCATCATGCAAGTTCAACATTTCAGCGAACCAATCCATAAATGAGTGAATTCGAAGGTTGGTGAAAATCTTACTAAGATGATGATCTCACCAGCCGGTTGAGGAATGGTGCATTCGAAAAGGCAGTGCCATATTGTTTCCTCTCGGTGACCACAAATAACACACGAGCCATTGCCCACCCCTCTCGATTTGAGCCTTGATGCCGTAGGTAAAACATTATTAAGGAGCTTCCACGTGAAGTGAATAATGCGCAGTTTAACTTTGAGCTTCCACAAGGTGGTCCAAAGCCTCTTGGATGTGTTAGATGTTGATGAAGTCGCATCTTCTACTTGCTTGTGCTTTAGCGAAAGCCAATTGGTATCCAGTTTTGACTGTATAAATCTCATTGCATGAATAATGCCAAATGAGTCTATCGTCCTTGGCCTCAAGAGATAGCGGTATGGATAGGATTTTTTCAGCCTCGTAAGAATTGAAAACCTCCCGAATAAAGTCAGTCATCCAATAACGAGTAAAATAATTAATGAGACCGCTTACTAACCGATTCGGAAGCATACTCTCATTTGGTCACGCATAAAAGGAGGACGAAGTAGGTAACCAAAGGTCTTCCAAAGCGTCTATATTGTCACCTCTTCCAACCCGCCATCTTAAGCCACGTACAACAACTCTTTCCCCTTGAGCAGACTGCTCCACATGACGGAAGGAGATCATGTGGGAGAAGCATATTTAAAGTCTTTATTATCAAAATACTTAGCCTTGAGCAAGAGGGCCGAAATAGAGTCGGGATTTGAGAGAATTTTCCAAGCCTACTTGGCTAACATAGCTAGATTAAAGCACTCTAAATCATGAAAACCAAGGCCTCCTTCTACCTTCTTCCTACAACAAAAGTCCCATGATTTCCAATGTATTTTGTCCTTGCCATCGTGTGCGCCCCAAAAGAATTGCCTCGTGATTTTTTCTTGCTCCAAGATAAGAGATTTAGCAAACATAAAACATTGCATAACGTACTGAGGTAAGGCCTGTAGTACGGCTTTAATCAAAATCTCTTTACCAGCCGGGGATAAGAACTTAGCCACTTATCTTTTTTGGATTCGCTCCTTGATATATGCAAAACCTCCTTTTTTGACCTGCCAATGACATACGGTAATCCTAAGTATTTGCTCGCACCGCCCCATAGGAATACCAAGAAGTGGACGCTTGACTCCGTCTATAGAGAAGGAGTCGATTCCCTTACTAAAATAAATAGAAGATTTTTGAAGATTGATTTTTTGCCCCGACAGACATTCATACTCTTGCGAAATGTTAATCACAGCCATGGATGCCTCAATGGTTGCTTCCACAAAAATTAAGCTATCATATGCAAACAGGAGATGAGTCAAATCACAAGGAGTGAGCCTGCCGAAAGAAACACCTTTGAGGATATTTGATGATGCAGCTCGGTTGAGGATGGCAGAAAAACCTTCAACACATAGGTTGAATAAAAATGGTGACAGAGGATCTCCCTGTCGTATACCTCTGGTAGGCCGAACAATAGGGGAAGGAAATATAAGTTGTGTTTAGAGCTGCCAAGTCTTTTCCTTCGTTCAAACAACCCAGAATCACCTCAGCTAGTTGGGTTCCAATTGTGTGCCAGAATTGTTTAATGAAAGCCATGTGCATACCATGAGGGCCGGGGGATTTCTCCCCGGCATTTGGGAAACTGCTAATTCGATCTCCTTCATAGTGTAAGGGCGAGCCAACTTATCCGCATCTTCCTCAAATAGTTGCTTGAAAATAAAATCCGAAGGCAACTCATTGCTGCTGTCGATCGAGGTATATATGTTCTCAAAATAGTCAACAGAGAGCTCATGGATAGCTTCAAGCGTTGATACAGGGCTGCCCGAATCATTAAGAAGAGTGCTAATGGTATTTCTCTCTTTCTTTTTCGACGCGAAGTATGAGGTGTTTTTGTCGAAAGAAGACAACCATTCCGATTTTCCTCGAACACGCCAATACTCTTCTTGAAGGATCTGCAATTTTTCGATCTCCTTGAGAATCAATTTTTCGTCTTCTACATCATAAATATCACCACTGTAAGACTTTTCTAATTTTTCATGCAACTCTTTTAATTTTTTTGGGATATCTCCAAACCGCTGCCTTGCCCACAACCTCAATTCATCTCTAACCCGTGTGATATGGCTTTCCAAATTATCAGAAGTGAATCGGCTAGCAGGACCCCATGCATTTCTAAATATTTGCTCAAAGTCCTCATCTTGGAGCCAAAGAGGCTCAAACCGTGGTAAAGCTCTCCATTTAATGGGCCATACGATGTCTTCTTCTTGGCTAGGAAAAGGGGGACATGGTCCGAATGAGAGGAGACAAGATGGAAGACTTTATGTCGAGGATAAAGAGATTTCCACTCAGTGCAGGCCACTCCGCGATCGAGACGAATTCTATGAGAAGCGTTGTCCCGACGATCTCGCCAAGTGAATTGGCCTCCTATAATTAAAGCCAAGATCAAAGAGTTCACAATCGTTTAGGACAGCTCTGAAAGCTTGCATTGCTGTAACGGATCTATCGTTTGGTCCGTCATGCTCAAAAGAGTACATGATCTCAATAAAATCTCCCATTACACACCACGGGAGATTATGTGTATCTCGAAGCCGACGAAGGAGTTCCCGAGAATATCTGTGCAAATTAGCAACTGGATTCCCGAAAAATCCTGTAAATCTCCAGGAAGGGGACCCTTGCTGATCAATTCTAACGTCGATATGTCCTTTAGAAAGGGTATGGAGGGATACCTGTAAGTCAGAAGCCCATAGGAGTGCCAAGCCACCGCTCTTACCTTTAGCATCGAAGTAGAGACCATGAGGAAAACCTAGAAAATTTCGGACCCATTCCATTCGCCTCCGTGTTGCTTTAGTTTCTTATAAAAAAACCAAAGAAGGCATGTGCTTCTCTGTGAGTATTTTCAAAGCATTCTTTGTGCTCGATTTGCCTAGACCGCGGCAATTCCATGATAAAATTTTCATAATAAACCAAAAAATGCTAGAGAGAATGAGAAACAATCTGATAGCCTGAGGTGTGGTGAATGGAAACCCCAATGCGTGGGGGGAAGCCACAGCAGGCGGGGAGGAGCCGTATTAAACGGGGAGCTGCCGGAGATCCAGAGAAAAGCCCCATCGGGGGAGGATGTTTTTTTTTTCGGTTTCAATCCATTTTGGTTCATAACCAAAAGGATGTCTATGGTTTATTTCAATTTCAATACCAAAAAGCATCAACCTAGGCATTTATCAAAAATTTGGTAATGACCTATATTAACCTTTGGTCTACAATCGTGGACCATAGGTCAAACCTTTTTCAAGTGATTGTAATTTCATTTCATTTGGCATTTCAATGGTCCAAACTATTTGAATCATTGGTTAGCCACGTAGCATCAACTAAAAAAAAGATATTATCAATCACGGCAATAAAGCATATTGAATCATAAATACACAAAATAAAATTTTTTTTGGAGATCCACCACCTTGACCAGTCAACCAACTTCATCATGTTGCCACGCTAGCGGCGGCGCCGGCGCCGGCAACACGCCAGTGGTGGGTCGACGCCGATCTCCCTTTTTTTGTTTCGTTCAATCTAATTGTTTGTGAATCAATATCATGCATCTTTTATTATGTGATTAAAAAGATGAAAATTACTATGCAAATTTATTAATGCTTAATCCTTAAGATCGAAGACCGCTCTGATATCACCGTTAGTAAATCAACGCTTTTAACGCAGTTAGATTTGAAATTTTGATTTTCTTTTACCGAAATCGACTTTGTTTAAGCAACAAGCATAAAAGTAGTAGACGAAGAATATACCTTGGCTGGTCTAAAAGATTGAAGCTTTATCGTCAAACAGTAGACGAAAATTCCACCAGATCGCGTCGAATTCAGAAGACGCAACGTGGAAAATCAACTGGGACCAAAACTTGAATTTCCACGTGGCCCGGGGCAAAATTAACCTACGCCTCGTGGAACATGGCACGCGGCGTGGAATTTTGGTTTGGTTATAATTATCGAACGAATGTCAATTTCATTATCGAACGATCTCATTATAATTAATCATTTCAATAGATTAAAAATCCAAATTTTATCACTACCCTAAAACTAGAAGATTTACATTTTCACCATACAAAAAATCGAAAAATTATATCTTTAATTAAAAGGTCAAACATAATCATCAATTAAAACAAATACGATATTTAAAACAAATACAATATTTAAAATAATTCAAACAAAAATGTTAAATGAAATGCTTACCCATTTGTTTAAAGGCAAAAGACCGGCGTAGATGATATCCCGTTGGTTGATTTCTCTTTACAACACGACCCAATAATATGATGATTTTTTTTCCTGAAAGTTTTGTGGATAATTTCGACTGAAAAAAATGATGATTTTGGGTGAAGAAGATGATGATTGGGTGAAATGTAGCAAAAAAACGTAGTTGGAACATTTATTAATCACTCGGTTCCACGGGCCCGTGGAAAAATTCCACGCCGCGTGCCATGTTCCACGAGGCGTAGGTTAATTTTGCCCCGGGCCACGTGGAAATTCAAGTTTTGGCCCCAGTTGATTTTCCACGTTGCGTCTTCTGAATTCGACGCGATCTGTTGATCCACACGAACAACCGCTGGAATCCTCCATTGGATTGCTACTGGAAAAAATCAGCTGCTAGGCCACCTTTTTCTTTCTCCCAAAACTCTCTCTCAAGAAGCTTTATTAATTTTCTAGTATAAAATAAGACTTGTAATTATGATACAAAAGAGTTTGACACCTACACTATATTTATAGTGTGATATGTGCCTCATGTAGTCCCAATCCCATTGGAAAAAACTTCTTGTTTGGGATAGGGATTAAGAAAACTCATTCTCAATAAAACAAGGAAAATATCTTTTCTTGATTTATCTCATTAATATCTAATATCTTATATTAAATATTTTCAAGATATATATTCATCAATATCCATTATTGAATATATTTTTATTATATTATATTACCATATATCATTTTACATGCATATATATATATATATATATATATATATATATATATATATATATATATATATATATATATATCCAATATTAATACATAATATAATACTATGATTAACTAATTTGCAAAATTCATGTGTAACAATATACACACATACGCCCCATACATATATATTTAATTAATCAACATAATTAATATATTGTATTATTTATTCATAATAAATAAACACTACTATATTGTTTATCACTATAACACTTTATAGTCGAGATAAAAAAAGTTTCCTTATTTGGTTATCACTATAACCGCATTTTAATCCGGCTAGATATCATTATGTGTGTGACCACATAGGCTTCCGAATATGTTGGCCGTAGACATAAAGTGCACTTACTAAAATGCACTTCATACCTAACGATCATGAATAGCGTCTAGCAACACGTCATGACCCCCAATCATCAGAAGAGTCAAATGCAATGAGTACTACCTTTCATGTCAAACAGTTACTGTGTAAATAGAATCATATTGCTGTTAGTGTCATTCATGAACGGCTGCATCTTATAATCTAGATATTCTATCCTCTCGAAGTAACACATTAATTCCGCTTTGCAAAGACTTTCGAGAATACGACATTCCTTATAAAAAGACTCTTTCGGATATTTACTCCTACTATTAGGATACGCGATTTCCGGACGAGTAACATGAATCCTACGCATGCTTCAGTATCACACCCAATCACTACCGCATGATCGCCCCATGGCTGGGGGAAACCTCAATAGTGTCAAAGTATGATAATTCACACCGTGATGCCATGAAGACTCAGGTCTTAGGATAATTACACAACCGCCACACAGTGCGACACTTAATAAAGTAAGTGGGTCAGTCTAACGTACGCATTCTCTAATACACGTCCACGTACAATCCAAGTGTCCCTACACTTCGATAGACGAGATCTATCATTATCTTCATAAGATAGAAGAAATTCAATACGTGCTAGTCTAACTGTACTATTGATGTCCCGTTTATAGTACACGCGACTAGAGACATTTAAGTATCAAACCAATTAAAGTGACTCGATATCTCATCAACCAAAATCACTATTATGATTTCCTATCCCAGTTTGACACAGGGACGTTATCATATATACAATATTATAATTGGTTCATTAAACGAACAAATATATAATAACATAATGTCATTTATCCTATGCACAAACATAAAGAAATAGTAGAAATGATCTGACCCGGTCGGATCCGGTCCAACCCGATTGGGTTTAGGATACTATTTCAACAGGACGAACTCACTGATAGGAAGAGTTGGTCGATCCAGATGGATAAGCTCTTGATTGGTATGATGAATCCTTTCAACGTAGGCGGCATGCGTATGCATTGCTTTCGCATAAAGCTCGTCGTATGCCTCTTTCTTCTCATGGGGATAAGGATGATGTGAATGGGCTGGACAAGATGTCTCAGCCACATTCCTTTCCTTGCTTTGCGTAGTGGCGGTGGCGAGATGACCGTGAGCTTCCTTGAATCTAGCTCTGTTGTCAAGGTAAGCTCGTGCATCGTACTGCTGTACGTCTTTGCCTGCAGACTGGGTGTATGTCGTCCTTTAGGGTCAGGGTGTACGGTATCACGTACTTCAATAGTACTGTCAGTGACTTGGGCTATGCCTTTGCCCATTATTTTGGCTGGTGACGGCAGGCAATCATGCAAAGCATCCCCTGCAGATCTTGTTTTTGACATGCAGATGTCGGTAATGGAGATTTGGTAATGTTTGGGATGAAACCGGTGAGGTTGTGTCGGTATTTATGAAATCTGGAAGTTTATCCGAAAATCTCGATGAAGATGTGAGATTTTGGAAGAAACGTATGATGATTTTTTATTTCAGATGAACCGGAGGAAGATTTTTGTCGGATTTCTAGGAATCTAGATGAAGATCTTGGAGATCTGGGGATTCCGGATGAACTGGATGAAGTTTCTGTTGAAGATTCAATTGGAAAACCAGAAAAAGACAAATTCAGATTTCCGAAGCTGAAGAACAGCGGCCACAAATCTCAGATCTGGCCGTTGAAGAATGCTTTCGCATAATCTTTCCTGGTAAAGGAGTCAACTGATGATGTCGGAAGTATCACCAAAGGATTTTAGCGGATGTGTTATGAGTATATCTGGATTAAGGTGTGGTGTTTGTAGTGTATTAGTCAAGAAATATATGAATATGCTATGAGTATTTTTTTCAAAAACACCACATGCATACCATCTGGCCCTGGCGACTTCCTCCCAGGCAACTGTTTCAAAGCAGCACAAACCTCCTCCATTGTAAATAATGCCGCCAAAAATTGCTGTTGTCCAGCCTCAAGCTCAACAAACTATAGGCCATCAAGATCAATAATTGCCCCATTAGATGAGTATATGGCTCAAAATATCTGCTGCCGCCACGCGCTCCATATCTCTTTTGGTCTTCACACAACGTCCCCTTAGCATCATGTAGCAGATGTATAGAGTTCCATGACGCCGCCTTATGATGAAAATATCGCCAAGAACAATGAGGCTGTCAAAAAATTGGCAGAACTTGGCCGTCTTTTCTATTGAGTGTCCCCCTTCTGAAGAGGAATGATGCCTCTATTTATAGGGCTTACATAGTCGGTCGTTACAAAGCAGGAAAAGAAATGCAAGCAAGTGCGTAAATATAATACTACGAGTCGAGCTCCTTGTGTGCGAGCTTGCTTGCACCTCGACCACTGGGGTCTCTTCACCTGTAAACTATGACTTCATTTCTTGTCTGTGAGGACTGCGAATTGAAGGGCGAGCCGGTCGGCCCTCAGTGCTTCGAGTCGTCCTATAGAAGGAGAGTTGAAGGCTTAGAGTATCGACGCCCTTTGCCTAGTCGATGATAAGTATCGTAATGATATGAGCTGGGCCAGATTATTCCCGATCATGTTCGCCTTATTGAGATCTGAATCGATTGGACCAAGGACCCTATTCATCGATGGAGTCTTCTTGGAGCAATATGAATCAGAAGCGCGCTGGAGGTTTAGCGTATCACCTCTAAATGGACATATCTGGTTGGGTGTCCACAATGTGGGGTCTCGATATACCACTTTAATGCAATAGAAAGCACTTTAACACTATAATGAAGTCACTTATACATCATTTATCTTTAAAATCTATGAGCTTCTACTCCCAAATTGAGGGCTCCTCTAGTTAACTGTATGATTTTTTTTTCAAAAGCAAGTTGTCTTCTCTTTCTTCTTATCACAATGTACCCAAAGAAAATATATTTTACGGAAAATAAAAAAAAACATAATGTCAAAATCTTGAAGTTGACAAATTGCAAGGAATTTTCAGGAAGGAAAAAAAAAATTGCATAGAAAATCAGGGAAAAATTTTAGCCGGTAAAAAAAGAATTAGCCACTTAAATATGATTCATTATTTAAAAAAAAAAAAAAAAATATACATGTAAAAATTGGTAGCTAGGTTTGTTAGTTGAATTAAGAAGTTTAAGGGTGTACCACAAAACGTGTTTACGGGAGCGAAGGTATTTTTAAAATATTAAAAAAAGTATAACTGAGACGTCTATAGTGTGGTATGGTGCAGAATCGGTTAGAAGCGAGTTATCTAAAGTGGCGATACATTGTAGCTCTCTCATTTTACTCTCTTTCACATAATACACTTTTATATCGTGTGTGAGAGGTTAGAAATGTGTGGTTGTAATGTATGCCACTTTGCAGATAACCTTCCTACAACGGTTGTATTTTAAAATTTCACGTGGTATGGAGTTCAATTCTTCATCTACCATTCATCTTATCTCATCAAGAAAAAGTCCACTCCAGTGAAAGATTATCATCTATGGAGGAATATGATCATGGGTTTTCCTTACTTCCTGAAAACTGCTTAGCGGAAATCATATCAAAGACCTCTGTCAAAGATGCTTGTAGATCATCAGCAGTCTCTCTTGGATTTAAGTCGGCTTCTGAATCTGATTCTGTATGGGATAAGTTTCTTCCTTTTGATTATCAAGAAATCATCTCAAAATCTGGCACACCACTCGTCAATTTCTCTACCAAGAAGCAACTTTACTTTCTGCTCTGTGACTCCCCCATTCTAATCAATGGTGGCACAATGGTAAATAATAAAAATCCAATCTTTTACCTCCTCCATTTCATCGCTATATGTTTCATTGAGTCGCTCTTAGCATCTTTCTTTCATATGTTGAGTTTGATTTTTTTTTTACCCCTTGAGCAGAGCTTCTGGATATGTAAAGCAAGTGGGAAGAAATGTTATATGCTAAGTTCTAGGGAGCTGTCAATTGCATGGAAAGATGACCCAATGTATTGGATCTGTAAATCCATACCTGAATCAAGGTATGTGTGTATATTAGTATTTGTGTTCATTTCAATTTTCCAGCACACACTTGCATTATTCAGGTTCTTGTTTAGCCTTGGTTTGAAGAAAATGCAATTTATTTGCTTTGGCCCAGGGGCGGAGCTACAGAGGCCTTAAGGGGGGGTCGTGTGCCCCTCCTCGGATTTTCGTAATGACAAAATGTCCTTGACGAGTACTAATATCCCAGAAAATACCTTATATAATTTGTTTGTCTACATTAAAACGATTTCGAATTCTAGCAGAATGGCAAAGCATCTTGTTTGTTATGTTAAGAGCATGGGTTCGATTCCCAGCAGACTCGGTTTTTATTTTCCTCTTTAACACCTTTTTTTTCTTCAATTCTTTTCAAACTATCTTAATTTTCCTCCAAACTTTTACTACAACTTTAACAATTTGTTTTAAATATTTTCGAATTATTGTACAATAGTTTTACGATTAATTACATTGAGATCTAATTACATTGAGATCTCTTAAAATCGAAGTAAAAAGACATCATTTTTGTTGATGTCTATGTAATTTTTTTAAAATGACACTTAATCGCGCTTCTGCGATCGCGATCCATCCGCCAACGCTTTGGCCGATTAATATTCTCTGGCGATCGTGATTTTGATACACTGGTGAAAATTTGTCATATTTATAATTACTAAACATAGTTTTATATATTATAGTTCAATAGGGATCAATATATATATATATAAATAAGCGGATCAGTTCCACATATAAATGTGTATTTATTTTAGCGGATCGATTGACCCTTTTCTTTGAAGGTGGAGCCGCCACTCAACTAATACCCTATGGTGTGGTGGTGTTATAAAAAAAAATAAAAAAATAAAAAATAAAAATCAAATCAAATAACTCCAATTGATGAATACAGGTTTTCTGAGGTTGCAGAGCTGCGAAGTGTTTGCTGGCTTGATATTAAAGGCAAGATTCAGACAAAGTTTCTGTCTACTAAGACAACCTATGCAGCTTACCTTGTGTATAAAGTAACCGACGATTTCTTTGGACTTGAAACCGCATCAGAGTCGAGTGTCAAATACGTAGGCGAGGATGAAAATGCAGACGAATGTGATCGAGTCCATTTGATGCCGTTTCCAATACCATCCATGGATTATAATACACGAGTAGTGAGAGCGCGGTTTGCACAACGGCTCACTGATGATGCCCGGATTCCTAAGGAGACGATGGATGGGTGGATGGAGATTTATCTTGGAAAATTTTATAACGATGAAGAAAGAGAGGGTGAAATTGAGATGAAACTTTCTGAAACGAAGACACTTCATTGGAAAAAGGGTCTTATTTTGGAGGGAATTGAGGTTCGACCCGTATAAGATCGATTTAACTCTGCTTAGGGCATTCATAGCATAGTCCCTATAAGGTGCCTATCTCCATAATGAGGGTAAAATATAATGATAACAATCAAAAGTCTTCTACATCAGAGTCTCTATGTCTATTTAATCTTAGGGATGTGAACAGTGCTTCTCTACATTTGATGATGCATTATTCACGTCCCTAAACATATTTAATTATAAAAAATTGTAGGATAGGAATGTTGTTGGAGTGAAATAATAAATATTTAATGTGTATGAATAGGCTTGTGAAGTATAATACTTATTTAATAGTATTTAAAATGTTATGCGATAAGAATATGGATGCTGGCGAATAGTATGTTGTATAAAGTGATTGTAAAATAAAAGTATGTATTATTTTATTGTATTTTAGAGATAAATTTTAGAAGATACATTCTAATAATACCTTATATACCATTTACAAACAATAATGAGGCATGTCACCATAAATCATATGTGAAGATTGTTGGATTTAAATGGTTTAAATTGGTGGACTTTGAGATTGAATTTTAATTCTTCCTTTCGATTATCCAGATCCTCTGCTGTGATAAGAGGTCACAGCATTTGCTGTGATTAGGGGAAATTGAAAAACGACGTCATTTGGACCGATCTGTAAAGCACCCAAAACGACGTCGTTTTGGGTATTTGATATCCTGATTCATTTCACCACCAAGAAGCATCTTTTCTTTCTCCTCTGTGACTCCAATATTCTAGTCACGATGACACATTAGTAATAATGTGGTTTTTGTTTTAGTTCTCTCCATTTTATTGCTAAATTTACTTTATGGGAAACAACACTTTTGTTCCCTCCTATTTTATCATTGTCTCTAAAATACCATTCATCTTCTATAATGCCACTTTACATCCATCCACTCACTATCTATTTTGGTTACGATTTTAGGACAACTAACAGATCATAACGTCTAAACCAACAACATGCTACTCTTTTTTTTCTTTTTCTTTTTCTAATAAGTTCTAATTTTATTAAAAGCTGAAAAGGTTTTTAAACTCACAAGCCAAGTTTCATAATTCAAATTACAAAATCTTGAAGGTAACGCTTATTTTTCTTTCTCGTTCGCCTAGCCATTATATGTATTTTTCCAACTTCAAATGTTTCCTTTTTTAAATCAGGATAATAGTTTTTCTTATGCTTGATTTTTCTAGGTGATGTATTCAAAATCTCTAGGAGTTCTCTATCTTTGTCAATTAACATTACCCAAGATCCTGCGAGTCATTTCGGTGGAATACGATTACAGCACGAACTTTCCACCGACATAATTTGCAAGAGATTCCTTTAGGAGAAGATTTAGCTAAATTAGCTTGATGATCGCAGAATTTTGTGGGTTCTTTAACCAGAGAAATTACGTTGCCGATAAAAGGTAAAACAAAAGTTGGGCCTGCCAAAATCGTTTCTTTTCCAGGTTATTGATTTGTTCAAGAAATAGAAGAAAAGCTATTGAAGCTATTAGCCATAGAGTAAAGAACAAATGAGTGTCGTTTGTTTTAGGGTCTGAATTACTTTCTGAGTGGAGTTTTAGGTTATCTGCGAATTTAGCAACATAAATTTGTGTGGCTTTACCGGTATCGTTTTTTTGGACATTAGAAGTGGGGGGATGTTTGATCTTACAATTGTCCTCATGATGCCCCATGTGCCAACAATGAGTGCAGTAGGCTGGGCGTTTCCCCTCAGGCAGAATCGCATGCCAAAATCCATCACCATTTTCACGTTGAATCCAAATCCTTGCGGGACTATTTTTCAAAACGTCTACCTCAACTTGGACTCTTGCCAATGAGGGCCGTCGTAACTCAGTCGTGGCTGCATCAATTCTTAGGGGTTTTCCAACAGCGTTCATTAGGGAAAAAATAAACGGGTTGTTTGTGAAATGTATAGGCAATTTTGGAAGAGAGATCCAAACCGGAATGATAGACGGCTCTTTATCAACATGGAAATCTACGGTCCATTTAAAAATTCTCATGATCGTGTTCCCTACCTGCCAAGAGGGTTTAGAAAATAACCTGATATAATCTTCGTCTGGTTCTAATCGGATGACGGCATGCTTGTCATCTCACAACTGGTTAACTGTTTTCTTTAATCAAATTGTTTGCAAAATTGGCATCTTATTCTAACAACCTCTTCCTCCCTCCGTCATCTTCCTCCATGCGCCACCACCTGCAAAAACAATCACAACCTATTCCTCCCTTCTCCACCGCCTTCAAAAACTAAGCAAAATCACAACCTAGGACAAAACACTTCTTAAAGAGTTTTTTTTTTTTTTTTTTTTTTTTTTTTTTTCTTTTCACCAGAGAAATGATGGAAATATTCTCAATGATATTTCATTAAACAAAGCTTGCATCATAAGTGCAACACAAGTGTAACAATCTAACAATTTTGATGTTGGACATATATATTTTGAGGATGGGTTTTATGTTTATTTGTGTAATAAGATAGTTGCAGATGGATGGTATATAAGGAATTCTCTTTATTCATGTTCTTTTGCATAGCTCTACTAAATTGGGATTTTGTGACAGAAAGAAAGGAAGTAAAAACCATTAAAGTTTTTTATTTTTTAAAATTTTCTTTAAATAATGTCGGTACAGGGTTCGATCTCATAACCACTGGCTCTGATACCAAGTTAGGATCAAGCGTTTATTGTTATACTAAAACCAATTTGTAAAACCATTAAACTCATTAACATGGTTTAGGGACTAAAAGGTAAAGGTTATTTTTTAAATTAAACTAAAACATGAAGGACTAAAAATGTCCAAACCGCGCATCCAATTTATCCGTATAAAATATTTACTAGAAAAACATTTTCCGTAGATAATATCTAAGGGGAAAAACAATTCCTTTAGAAAAACCTTATTTTTGAATTTCTAAGTGTAAAAGGCTCCTCCACCCCACCCCACCCCACCCCACCCCACCTACTAGTCTCGCCCCTTAGAAATTTTCTGGGGGGAAGAATTTACAAGTGATCCTGCTTTTGATATTCCCAATTGCTATCTTATTGTCTAAAATTGAATGTGCTGCCCGTGTTACAACAACAACAAGAACCAACAAGAACAAAACAAGACCAGGTAGTTTCATATGAAACATGTAACTGACAAGCATATATTCAAGTATCCAATCAAGTGGTTAAAGCGCAGGTGGTAATTGTTGCGAAAGCTTAAGGTGGAGGTCAATGGTTCGATTCATAAAGGGTTGATTTTCGATTGATAACACCTTTCGGTCAGTTGGTTTAATAAATGCGTACGTTGAAAGTTTCTTGATTGTTCATTCGATTAACCTCTCTCCTCACATTCTTGTGGTATCGAAGGTGAGAAGACCCTCAATGGTAGGGTATACCATTTTTTTTAGTATCCAATCAAGCAGATTGTTGAAAAACACAAACACAAACACAACAGCAAGCCGAAAAGCAAGCGCAATGCTACAACGTCAAGCATTCAGTTTACTAAACATATAGAAGAAGCTAACGGCTGGAAAAACTGTGGTAAATAGGGAGAGCATGTGGCAGTTTTTGAAATATAATGACATACAAATTATTCTTCTTCTATCGCGTTCCTACTTAACAAAAAAAAGTAAATCATAATCATATCGAGTTGGCAATGATACTTTCTTCTAACCCTATGCACCAATTCCCATTATCACGATTGGCGTGGCAGCATCTATACCAAACAAGATTCCACCGATGCTACACACAGAAAACATTCAAACAAAGAAACATCTCCACCATTTCCAAACACACTTATCGATGCTCATATTTTTCTATTATAAGGGAACAAAAAATTCAATACGCCAAACATAGATGATAATATAAGTGTGCAGATAATAATCCAAAAAGCTAATTACTAAGCAGTCAGTTGATACTATGAATTAATCTCCAAGGATTTTCTGTTTTTTCGAAGTATTCATGTATGGTCTCAAAACCCACTCAGTTTGAGCTTCCTCTTGATCCATTGTCCCCAACTTGATCTGCAACCACAGACAATTGTATGAGCCACCCCACCCAACAACATAAGCAGATCATTTCATGTACCACACACACACAACGGGGAGTCTTGATTTCAGCATCCCTTTGCTCAAACATAAGGGGGAAAAAAGACGCAACCCAATACACTAAACAGGATCATTTGAGAAATGAAGTGGACAATCTATCTAGCAAACATCTTGAAAAGACGGATTCTTAGGTCAAACCGGTTCACAGAGCTATTAGTATTCATCAATATCTAAACTTAGCATTGAGCACTTTAGAACGGAACATAGAAAAGAAAAGGGACCAGCATTTAGCAGTCAGAACAGAGCATAGAATATGAAACAGAGAATGAAAAGAAAAGGACATAACCATGTGGACGATGAAATTTGAATGATAATAGAATAAACATGGAGATGGTTTTATATTATACATGTAATAAACCCATCTATTTATTCGAAAGGGGTAGCTTTTATGTAGACAGGAGAAAGCAAAAAAAATAAAAACAAAAGGCATTGAAAATTTGTAACAAACTCGTTACAAATTTTGTTTTTCATCCTTTAACCAAAAGCTCAATGAGCTTTTTTTTCCTGGCATTTAAGAAATAACTGACCTTGTAAAGCTTTAATTCAAAACGAGGTCCAATCTCCTTCAACTCGATTGGCTTAGGACCTCCACTTTTCTCGTGTATATGATTCCTGTATAATAAAAATAAAACTCGTCATGAAAAAGAACAAGCAAAAACTAATAGATGCAACCACAAAATGCTTGGTTTTGTCTTTGTATATATGATTCATGTTTAAAGAGAATAAAACTCGTCCTGAAAGAGAACAAGCAAAAGTTAATAGACCACAAAACATTTAGTTTTGGTAAAAAAAAAAATAGTTCCTCAAGGCAAAAATAAAAGATAATCATGTAGTAATACATGATACTAAATAAAACAATGCAAATGTTAATACTTATGAAAGAGAACATACGTTATCAATCAACATAGTGTATTGCCTATAGTGTAATATTTATTAATTGGAAACCAACCTGAAGGATATGTAATCAGACCGGTTAGCAAACGTGACAATTCGTTTTGTGTCCGGCTTGGGTACGGGAAAAAGATACTTCAGAATGTTTTTTGTCCTTTCCCCTAACTGCACACAATGTCAGGCACAGATGAAGCTGAATATTTGAATAGTAACAATGAACACCTTAGAATCTAGAATTTAAGAAAAAATGGGAGAAGAGTGTAGATCATATTCAAGTCTTCAGAAAAGTTCAATGACTTGCATTATTGATAACCCACAATGTGCTCATAGAGCACATTAAGCTTGTTAAAGTTTCTCCTCTTGAAGATGAAATAACCTTGTTTATAGTCCCAAAAAAAAACACCCTGGGATAAAGCACATGGCTATTCAATTCATTAATCATGAGGAATCCTTACTCTCAGACTAGAAAGCTTCATACGTCATCTCACGAAACAAAACACAAATAACTGACTTTGACAAAAAAAAAGTTATCATTATAAGAAATGCAAATTCAATCAGCTTCCATAATTATAACTCCTAAAACATTGCATATGCAGTAGCAAAATTTCACCTTAGTAGTAAAATTATCCAAGATCAAATGGGGGTAGGCTTCTGGCATAGTTCCTACGACTTTTTTGTCCTTAATATCATGTCTTGTCACCTACACGTTGAGTTATAACATTAACAAGAAAAACAAAAGAAAGAGAAAAAAACCATCGTTTCTGACAAAGTACAAAAACTTTACCACATTAGACAGCCCAAAATAAGCAGTTGGCCCAAAAGGTAGATGGCTTATAACCATACCATCAGGCACTCCGCGATGCTCGTGAACAAAAATGACATCTGTGAAATCGTGAGCTCTACACGTTTCGATTATTTCTGATATAACCTTCACACGCACAAAAAAAAAGGAAAATTGATTAATTTATTGTTAATAATAATAATAATAGAACTAGAATATTTATAGAGTAAAAAAGTATAATGTAACTGCGCATGTAAGCACACAAAAACCACTCCTTGCAATAAGGACATGGAACTGCACACGGATTTTGAATTTTTACCCTTTTTACTAATTACAAAATTGATTTTACAAAGATGCCATGTTATCATCATTACAGTAGTCACAACTTGATGAATTAGGTAAACAAACAGTGATTGAAAAAGAAAAAAAAAATCACACTTAGATACCAAACTTCCCTAATTTAATGGATAACTATTTACCTTCATCAACGATCTTACCAGCTAGCTCAAACAAAGAATTCTGCATTATTTAAATCCCGTCGCCCAAAGCATACAATAGTTAAAGTGCCATGTACCCTTTCAAATGATAAACTCACTCACTCGCTCAGTGAAAATGCAGCATGATGAAAATTGTAAAAAAAAATGAGGTTATTATTTCAGATTTATTTAGTGTTCGGTAAAAACTTAAAGTAGAAAAAAAACGAGGTTATTATTTCAGATTTTTCAGCGTTAAAGCTGAGAACTTTACATAGACAACTGGATGACTTGTCTATCCCAACGAAGTATAAATCGAACATTTCTACTAGAGATTGTCCTTATCCTTTCACTAGATAATGTGTATATATCTGCATATAAAATATTTTTTTTGATTAAAGGATGAACACATATCAAAGATAAACAAACCTGACCACCACGATTCATCCTTTGTGAATTAGGAAACACAAACTTCAGTTCCTGTGTACGTATAAAAAAGACACACTTAAAAGGTTTGCCTCCATAACAAATCTCAGGCAAGAAAAAATATCATTATCCAAACCTTAACAAACTGGGTTAGAGGAGCACTAGCATCACGTGATGTTGTGATCAAAATTTTAGGATCTATCGCACCAGCATTAGCGTATTCGTCATCAATTGTTGACCGAGGAACTGATTCGAAAAAAAAAGAAAATACATGACAAGAAAATGCAGTCATTAAGCATAGTATTATAAGCAGAAGACATACTTGATTTCAATGCTAATGCAAATGATAATTATAGTATTATAAGTAATGGCAAGCATTTTAAGGGCAAAACAATTGGCATAAGATGAGGGTTCTTGCTCCCACATTTTCTGTTCCCATCCCTATTGCCCATTCCTGTAATTTACCGGTTCTATGCTTCAGTTCATACCATACCATACCACCTAAACAGTATGATGGCCTAAAAAGAGTTTGGAACTGGAACTAAGGCCATCTTCTATTTTATATCTCGAACAAAATACATTTCAGCAAATTAAATTAGCATAACCCTTTCGCAAAACTAAGATATGTTAAGCATTCGATATGAATAAGCCTTCTAGACAAAAGAGGGTGCATTTAATTTATCACTCAAACAAAATACCTTCCATACCAGCAAATAAAACTAGGCAACTACTCAGCAATACTAAGATATTGTTAAACTAGCAAAACAACAGAATGCCTGCTTGATTAACTAACACACGCACAAGTAAAAAACAAAACAAAAAAAAAATAGAAAATTGATGCTTTACATACTTGCAGTTTGCTCATCTTCAAGGTCGATTTCTTGTCGCAGAGCAACCTCTTCGTTTCTTAGTTCGGTAGGAATTGGTTTCCCCTCTGCCACAATTACAGTCCTCGTTAGCAAATGTTTTTACAAACAAAAAGTACAGAAGTTTTCAAGAGATTACCTTCCAAGGCTTGTTTGATTTTGCGTTTCTTCTCATAGAGCAATCGCTCTTTGCCCTCCAAATGTTTCCGATAGATATATTCTCTCCTTTGCCTTAGGTTTCTCCTCAACATTCTCAACTAAAAAAAAAACGGGAGAAGGCTGTTACCTGGAGGTTGAAGTTCCGATCAGAATCACGAACAGAGAGACTATAACAAGAACACAAGAAGCACGAAAAAAAACACATGGTAGAAACCGCACCTAGTAAGCTTTTTGCTTGATGGTCGAAGAACAGAAGAACACAGCACTTCTATGCGCAATTATGCCAATTCTGCAGATAAACAACGCATATATAAAGGGAGGAAATGGTTTACGGGCGGGTAGGCCGTGGAAGAGCAGAACGGCGCTGGCTGGGTGCAAATCAGGGTTACGAATGACTACTACATATATGTGCGTTTTTTTTGGTGGGGGGTATATATGTTTGTTTTTTTTTTAGGAAAATAATAAAATATAAAGAGCCAAAAGTCCTTTTTTTTTTGCACAAATTAAATAAACAGAACAATGAAATTAAAAAATGTGCAAAAAGGACACATATTTTTCGCATGACAAAAATGCCCTTCTGCAAGGAAAAAAAAGAAACGGAAAGAGAATTCAATTGTGCACCAACCCACGTTCGGTATCAATTACTCCACGATTAAACCACTGACATTCCACTGGAAAATCAATCAAAACTGAAGAATTAGGTGCGATTCGATAGGAAATCATTCAGAGATTCACCGTTTAGGAGCAAGAACGAGTAATATCGAAGATTGTAAACGATTTTTGCAAGATGTCGAAAAGAAAAAGGGAAACGGAAGCTTAGTGAAGAAGATTAAAAAGCAGATTAGGGTAAGATCTCAGAAGCAAAATAATGTTGTATTTATATCATTTTCTGTTGAGGCTTCCAAATTCGAACTACATTCTACTACTTATATGAAGTTGATACTACAAAAATCTTTAAATGCAAGACGGTTGTATACTTCTGTGTTGTTTGATTTGTAAGAAACTGCAATATATTACTGCACATTGTTTAGTTAGAATTCATAGCAGTAATCTAATTAAAAGTTACAGAGTAATTTATGTATGTGCATGCCCTATATATAAAGATTTGTTGATTCGTTTGCTACTAATACTGATAATGAGCATAGATATGTCAACACTGACAATTGATGTCATAATTAGTTCAAAATCTACTCAATTTTAGTGTCTAAACATTAATGATGCTTCTTAAATAATCAGCTTTCATATGTTACTGATATTGATATTGTTTTACTTATTCTCTTGCTAGTGATACTGATAATGAGCATAGACATTTCAATACTGACAATTGATGTCATAATGATCTCAAAATCTACTCAATATGAATTTTTTAGTGTCTAAACATTAACATGTAGCTGCAAATTATTTATAATTGCAAGTACTCATTGCAGTATAGATCAAACTTAAATGCTATACAAGACTTATTGAAAAGGGTAAAAGTTCATCTACAAAAGACACACAAAGATGCAATCAACAGAACCCCATTCAGACACATGTTGAAAGCACTTTATACATCTCAGATCATTATAAAGAAGAAGAAGAATGAGATGATGGATGCATTCATAAACAGCTATGATAAAAAGAAGGAAACATTCAACATTGCTGGTTAATCAGGCATGCCAACTAAATTGGATATCAAGCTGATTTTCGGGATAGAGGATGGTGAAGAAGAAGTTGGAAACATCAAAGCTCATGAAAGGGGGGAAACAAAATTAGAAAAAAAATATTTTAAGAGAGCAACAAGGTTAAGTGCACACATAGTAAAAATTAAAGTGATGGAGCTTGTCGAAAAGAAGGACAAAGAATCTATTGATGACTCTGTCAAGCTAATGTGTCTACTACTTCTCCACACAGTCTTTATTCCAAATACATGAGGAAATATAGCATGTGGCTTATTATACTATGTTGATGACATAGATAGATTAAATACTTTCAACTGGTCACAACATATGTTAGACCAACTCACTGATGGCTTAAAGCAAAAATAGAACAATCCAAAACAAGTGAATGGATGCACTATCTTTGTTATTACTGTAAGTTTTTTCCTTTAAATCTTACTTATATTATGCAATAATCTGTTAAAATTACTAACATAAACTATTCAATGCAGTATTGGTTCTGTGAGCACTCAGAAGCAATTACACCAAGGGATACAAATGGTGGACAAAAAGAACCAAACCAGAAAGGGAAGAAGGGACTTTCATCAAAGGGAATCCCAAGAATTACAAAATGGAACACAAAACAACTTGAGAACCTGGTTGTACCAAGCACGATGGGACAACACGGAATTATAACCAAGAAGAATAAGAAATTGGTAAGATATCATACATTCTCACTAACTCTTATATAATTTACACTGACAACATAACATAAAATCCTTTTCATGCATTTTAGTTCAATAAAAAAGAACCCACTCCGACAATAGATGAGAAATGGCTGATCAAATGATTGGATGATGAATTGAACATCGAAGATGAAGATGACAATGAAGCAGAACATGAGGATGGGGAGGAATGAGAGGAAGAAGAGGAAGAAGAATAGGGATAGGAAGGAGATGATGAAGATGAGGAAGAACATGGAGAGGAAGAAGAGGATCAACAGCAAGAAGTGGAGGGAATGGAAGAAGAGCAAGAAGATGAGAGAATGGAAGAAGAGCAAGAAGAAGAGCAAGAACAGGGACAGGAAGAAGGTGAAGATGGAATGGACAATGATGGCTAGAAGACAAGGAAGATGGACAAGCTTCAAGGGAGGTAAACACATTAAAACCTACATTATATGAATACACAGTATCAGTAACATCAGTAACACAGTATGAACTTACTTTTGTAGGACCATAAATAAGAAATATCCATGCTACAAACAATGATTGAGGGCAAAGAAGAAGATATAAAAAAGCTTCAAGAGACAGTGCACCAACAACAAAAGAAATATCAGAGCTTGAAGAATGTGTCCGAACTTACAAGACCAAGAAGACAGAGATAATTGGACAGAAAGAAGCATTGGATGTTGAATATGAAAACATGACAACAAAAATGGATGAACAAGTTGCTAAAAATGTTGAATTGACATCTGAAGTAAAGAAATTGAAGGTTTTATATGGAAAGGAAAGATCCCAAAATGAAGTCCTTCAGGCATCTCTTGACAACAAGGCAAAATACATTGAAAATCTCATGGCCGAAATGAATCCAAACAAAGATGATCAAGAAAAAGAAAGGATCAAGCAGAAGGAAGAGAAAGATATAAGAAGGATTGAGATGCTTGCAAAGAAAGTTGTTGAACTTGAGAATGAAAGCTTTGAGAAAGAGAATACAATCAGCCAATTGAAAGGAAAAGTTGAGGAGAGCTCATGAATCAAACAAGATATGAAGATGCATCTAAGTGAGATGAAGAATACGCATTCAAAAGAAAACACAGAACTGAAAAACAAGATTGCACAACTTGAAAAACAGTTGTCTGAAAAAGATACAACCATGGATGAGTTGAAAAGAGTGGGTGAAAATAATGCATTATCAGAAGAAACACTTAGAAAACTTGTAGCAGCGCAAAAGAAACGCTTAGATGCACAGGAGAATGAGATTGAAATATTGAAAGCTGAGGCAAAAACGTTGAGGACAAACAATATAGACCTTGAAGTTCATCAAGTAACTCAACAAAGTAAGCCAAAAACTGGTGAGTCGTCATTGATCAGATGGCTTCATCAAAATCCAAGACAAAAGAAGGCAGTTCAGGATGAAGCGTTCGACTATGACACCAAGAAAGGAAAGAAGAAAAAAGATGAACAAGCAGCAGAATACATTGCTCCAACAGACAACGAGGTGATCAATGGAAAGTACTCATGAAAGAATCAAAAGAAGAATACTAATGTGGAGCACATGTTATGACAGAGACGTACCAACGTATATGGGATCATAATCAAGATGGTGGGTTAAAGTAAGTATCTCTTCATAAATAATTCATGTAATACTTTTATAAGTATTACATATTCAACACTAATGTGACTCCTATAATCATACACAGAAAAGAAGTATGGGCAAGATCAATGGGAGATTACCCATTTGTCACAGTCAACTCACCAGTGGCTGTAATGAATAACTTATTCATTGACGAATCGGTAAGAAGTTCATAATATCACTGCAATATCCTCTTTCATATGCTATAATTTAGAGACTGACAAAATAACATCATACACAGATTATTGATGCAATGTGCACAATCATGAAAACGGCAGAGGTAATACACGAAAATTACCAGATAATTGAGGCAGCACCATTGGTATGATAAAAATCTGACTACTATACTTCTGTAGCTACTGTTAATACAACTGTTACTATGAACATTAACATTCTTTTGTGCAGCAGGATTTCTTAAAGTTCTACAACACAATGGGTAATGCTGACAACAACCCATTGAAGACATTGTCAAACACATAAGAATAGGAAAAACAGTGCTTATTCCATTGTGGGGCAAAGGTAAAGAGGAAAATGGAAACCATTGGTTGCTTCTCACCCACAACAACCAACAAGGTACTTGGAATATGTACCATTCATTGAGAACAGGAAGAACAAAGGACCCTTTGATGACGGTCAAATTATACCCGTAAAAGTCATCAACGTTGACCTTAAATCGAGACTAATAATATATATTTTGTGATAAATCGCATGTTTATATGTATTATTTAATGTTATGTGATTTATATTATATAATTTGGTATTTATCCATTTATAAGATATAATTTGGTATTTATCCGTTTTTTATTATATTTATCCGTTTTATTTAAATATGATTTATTTTGGGATAAATATCTATTTTGCAGATTTGGATAATTATGGAGGATAAATACAAATGGAAGAATTAAATCTCAAGATAAATCAAAGGAAATTCAAGAGAAATATCGGATTAGCACGAAAAGATCGGATAAGCATGACAAAAGACTCCAAGATGGCGCCAACTTTGATGATACGCATGAAGGTGGGGCGCACTTCATCTTTTCTTGATCGGCCGAGAGTTATCTCTTATTTGTTTTGACATTTTGAAGTATATCTCTTAATTAGCTTGAACTCCTATAAATAAAGGCATACTATACAAGCCATAAACACACTTCTTTACACAATACATTTTTTTTACACTTCTCAATTCATAATTAAATCTTCAGTTTTTCTTAGAGCAGTTTTTATGCAAGATCTGCAGTAATGTAAGTTCTTGTATTTATTTGTTCTTAGTTCTTTATAATTAAGTCCCCAATTATTGTTTATCGTTTGAGGTTGTTCGTTCTTCACCGAACGATGTAGATTTAAGGATACGATATGAGGAAGTGGGGATTCCTTGTCTATAAGGATCCACACACCCAGATCTGTTATCCGGTGACCTATAGATGACTTTGGTATGATCAACAACCGTGTTTTTAGTAGATCTATATAATTGCTTTATGAGTCTCTATTTTATCCATTACGTATGTAGAAAAGGTAAGATTTAGTTGTTCGCCGCGTCAATCTAGCCACGTCTTTATGGTGTGATTGTCCACCTAGAATTTCTTATCTTAGTAGGTATGGCTACGGCTACATTGCTCGTCTGTTTTAATTAGCGTATGATTAGGAAATACCAATATAGTGCTCCTAGGCCTGTCCTGGGATTGATCTAATATATGATATATGTATTTTTTCCACAGGACTGAATCCATAGAAACCTTGGCTTAGGTCGTCTCATGAATTGATCTTCCGGGACTTTCAGCGAGATCTAGATCTGTGTTATTTTTGGGAATTGCTAGCACCTAGTTATACGTAAATCGTAGATTAACATGAGACCGTCCAGGTAATTGTTAATGGGATGAGAGGCGATGCGATCGTCAGGAAGTATGCCTGAACAAAGGAATGTTGCCTAGGTGAGGAATACGGTTAATATCGGCATCCCTAGCTTTGTAAGCGTGCGAGTCATATGAGATGGAGGCCGAAAAAGCGAAGTAATGTGATGTAGCATAGTGATCTGGATGGCCTACCCGAGCTAGATCTAGTTTTTGGGATGACTCCGTAGCCAATATAAAAGAAATACGAATCGGATTAATAGTTGTCGAGTCTAGCTTAATTATATAGAATCTCTAGATCCAAACGATAACATGATAATTGGGGAGGTTAACTACGTTGTTTATGTGTTGTGTCGAGTCGTGTCCTTTACCTTTCTTGTCTTTTGTTGGTCGTAGACCGCCTTTGTGTCCTTGACATGAATGATTAGTTGTTTGTATATAAATGATCCACAATTTGGTTCCCTGTGGGATCGACCTTGATTCGTTATAGCTATACTACGATGGACCTAGTCCTCTTGCTAGTATTGGTTTATGGTGGTCAAATATTTTATTATCACTTGATCTACGTCATCAAGTTTTTGGTGCCGTTGCCGGGAACCAACGGTCAATCTTATATATAAATAATTTTTTATTCATGTCGAGTTTTCTGTTTTAGAGTCTGTTTTTATGTTTTTGAGTCCCCTGGTTGTTATCGCGCTGTGTAAAATTTTGAATCTGAGCAATTGGTTTCGCTCCCGAGGAGATCTCTTGCCGCCAATGAGCTTCGATTCTATTTTCTGGAATTTCGCGTGTCTGTTTATCTCCGTATGTTTAATCCGTAGGTCTGATAGCGGCATGAGAAACCATGTTAAAATCAGTCTACGGTTCGTTTTGTTTTTCTTTTGTTTGCAGAAACCAGGGAAGCAATAATCCGAGTCAGTAATTTTTCGCGGGCGCTGAGAAAATAACCCAGCAACATGTGGAGCTACGAATCTACGATGGGAAAAGTGATGGAGGCAACACCGTTAAAGCACCAAGATGGCTCCGAGAAAATAAATATTAAAAGGTTCGAATTATTTGTGGTACAATGTGAAGTCAAGGTATTACCTTTTTTTTGCTTATGTTTTACTATCTTTTGGTTTTTTGAACATAAGCTAGTCTTTACATGAACCTGAATGAGAATCTTAGCCCGGAGTTGGTTTGTAAGATTTATTTTATTAGTGTGGAAGGTTCTGTCCCAAATCTGTCTCATCTAGAGGGTGTAAGGAAACATGTAGTAGTTGAAGGAAGCAGTGAATAAAGAGTTCCTCGTAGTTCTCTCAAAATCTCATTGTCCTATGCATGAGATTGCTTCTATTGGCCACGGGAGCAACAATTTGTGTAGTTTAAGAATTCTCAATCTAAAGAAGACGTTGAGTTTTGAGAGAGCATAATGAAGCAGCATTATAGAGGATGTTATTAAAATAAGTCCCTAGGACTAAATCTCCTTAGAATTCACTAATTCCTAAAACGAGAGCCGAGGTAAGAGCTTTGTATAAATGGTATGGATAGATGTCGTTTCCTAGGTCTCACAACCAAGGGAAGGATATTAATCCGCAAAAGCGACGAGCCCACCTCATGTAGTGCTCAAGGGGTCAACATCTGGCGAGCTATGAAGGATGACTGACAAGGATAACTTTTCGGAAAGTCAAGCTGAAGACTTTAAACTCAGAACTACTTCTCTAAAACCCTTAGGATTTCTTTTTAGGATTTTAGGTTGAGTCCAATAAGAGTAATGTGACATATGTTGAGGTTTTTTATTTTGCCGTGTTCCGATGGCCATTGGGCTAAGGATGTGCAAAACTTTTTTACTCAATATTGGCCACATGAAGTAGAGTTCCATAGGAGAGTCGAGAAATTGCTAAAGAAAAGGAAATTTAGCAATCAACCTTAAGATGGAAGCATTAAGAGAGCTTGAGAATTACTGAAAATGTAACAGAGAGTAATTGGTGCGAACAAGAACAATTTTGGTCAACTTCCAAAACTTTTTAGAATGGCGATCCGAGTGAAAATCCAAAGTTGTGTGCAAATCATTCTGCAACTACCCTTATCCTTTCCTTTGTACCTTTTCACCCTTTAACCTTTCTATTCTCCACCAATCTGCCTCACAATTCATATTTCTAACCATTCTTTCATCCCCTCTCTTTCTTTCCATCTATTTCACTCTCCCACCCTACCCAATCCCTTAAACAATGCCCACCCGAAACACAATTTCTTACCCACCCTTTATCTTTTCTTACCATCCTTATATATCTTTTTCTAAACCCATCATACTCTCAACTTCCATTTTCTTTACAACATACCCTTTTTTTGCGGAATTTGAATATTGCTAAGTTTTAATGATTATCTTTTATCATTTTGGTTTTCATGATCCTAGCTGGGGTACGTGTAGCTCTGACCCTAGCTAGATTTTAAAATTTTTTTGGTTCGATCAAAATGCAACTTATCTTCCTACCGGAAGTTTTAAATTTCACATTTTTCCGCCTATTCCGGCATTTCTGGATGATGAGTTTTGTTCTAAAATATCACACCGATCCGACCTTGTTGATGACGGTGATGACCTTTACGTGATACATTGGGTTATTAGTAATTTCGAGGAGAAGCTACGTCTCCCTAGGTTGTTGATATCCAATCCAAGCGTGAAGAGTCTGCACCGAGTTTCTGATCCTATCTTCTACCCATAGGTCACATTGAATCTGTTATACCTTACCAAGTTTCTCTGGATTGAATAGTTGATCCAGTCAACCTCATGTTCTCCCACATGGGGTAATGCTTTTTGATCTTTGTCTTCTCCACCCGGTTTTAAGAATATTTAAGCGGTGGAGATTATAGATGAAGATTAACATCTTTAGTTGCTTGTTTATATTTCTATTTAGTATTTTTCTTTTTGCGTCTGAACGAGTAGTTTTAACTCTTTGGTTTTCCTTGTCATTGGTTGTATGGAATAAAGTGGCTTAATTTGTTTTTGGATATTTTATATCTAATTACTGCCACATTATTTTATAACTTCCATTGACATGTTATTAACGGTTTCGTGGAGTTTCCGTTTGGCTTGCTTAAACAGGTTTTCACTTGCTTCTCCACAACGTGCTCCGATGATCTGCATCTACTTGAGAGCCGTTTCCAGAGCTAAGTATTTTTCTTAAATTCTCATTTTTATTTGTCATTGGGGACAATGACATGTTTAAGTGGGGGGTAGAAGACTTAGCTATGATATGTTATAATTGAAAATTGAATGAAACGGTGAAAAATTGAAAAAAAAAATTGAATAAATGCCATATTATTTATCTCGTACCCTTAGAATTGTGAGTTCCTAGCTAAGAATTGATAGGAAAGGAACCAAGTTGCGTGAGTACGTGATCATTTTATACCTATGTGAATGTAAATTTAAGGATATTCATGCCGATTGTTGCAAGTAGTTATTTATTATTCGATTACTCAATCTTTGAATCGAGTTTATCGCACGAATCATAATAACTGAAGAAATTATGTGTACATTGCGTAGATGATTGGTTATGTAGACTTAGTGTCGATATTTATCTGCTGATGTATTCCTATCTTACCGCCATCAAAGCGGAGTAATAAGCTTGAGAATTATCGTGTTTTGACAATAAGTTAAACCTTTGGGCTTGTAGTAACATTACCAAAGTAGCCTCACGCTTGTGGTAATATTCATGCTATTGACCAATCCGTGAAAGGGGATTCTTGCAATGCATAATTTACTTTTAAAGCAAGTTTCTTTCTTGAGATGTGTTAATGCTTGAAGATATGAAAATGTGAAAAAAAAAATCAACTTTTTAAGAGGCTTCGAGTATTTTTCTCGGTCTCCAAGTCCAAAAACTTTCTAGATGACGCTCTTGCTTATTGCACCATGTCTTTACCCATTGCGAGGCTTAAGAAGTGGGAATGGTGATGTTGATAGGTTGAGATTATGAAGTTAGCATAAACTCTAATCTTGCTTCGATTATATAAAACTGAATGCACATGCACACATCACTTCGGTTCATAGCGAGTAGCGAATAATGGATACCTTATGAGCATGAATGGTATGAGTTGACTCGAGTTTCTTGTGTAAGTATGATTTGACCACGGGAAATGTTGTCTTGGGGAATGACTTATTGATGCTTTGTTCGGGACGATCAAAGTCTAAGTGGGGGGTAGTTGATGACGGTCAAATTATACCCGTAAAAATCATCAACGTTGACCTTAAATCGAGACTAATAATATATATTTTGTGATAAATCGCATGTTTATATGTATTATTTAATTTTATGTGATTTATATTATATAATTTGGTATTTATCCATTTATAAGATATAATTTGGTATTTATCCGTTTTTTATTATATTTATCCGTTTTATTTAAATATGATTTATTTTGGGATAAATATCTATTTTATGATTTGGATAATTATGGAGGATAAATACAAATGGAAGAATTAAATCTCAAGATAAATCAAAGGAAATTCAAGAGAAATATCGGATTAGCATTTAAAAGATCGGATAAGCATGACAAAAGACTCCAAGATGGCGCCAACTTTGATGATATGCATGAAGGGGGGGCGCACTTCATCTTTTCTTGATCGGCCGAGAGTTATCTCTTATTTGTTTTGACATTTTGAAGTATATCTCTTAATTAGCTTGAACTCCTATAAATAAAGGCATACTATACACGCCATAAACACACTTCTTTACACAATACATTTTTTTTACACTTCTCAATTCATAATTAAATCTTCAGTTTTTCTTAAAGCAGTTTTTATGCAAGATCTGCGATAATGTAAGTTTTGTATTTATTTGTTCTTAGTTCTCGTATAATTAAGTCCCCAATTATTGTTTATCGTTTGAGGTTGTTCGTTTTTCACGAACGATGTAGATTTAAGGATACGATATATGAAGTAGGGATTCCTTGTCTATAAGGATCCACACTTTTGGATCTGTTATCCGGTGACCCATAGATGACTTTGGTATGATCAACAACCGTGTTTTTAGTAGATCTATATAATTGCTTTATGAGTCTCTATTTTATCCATTACGTATGTAAACGCTAAGATTTAGTTGTTCGCGCGTCAATCTAGCCACGTCTTTATGGTGTGATTGTCCACCAGAATTTCTTATCTTAGTAGGTATGGCTACGGCTACGTTGCTCGTCTGTTTTAATTAGCGTATGATTAGGAAATACCAATATAGTGCTCCTAGGTCGGCTCATGAATTGATCTTTCGGGACTTTCAGCGAGATCTAGATCTGTGTTATTTTTGGGAATTGCTAGCACCTAGTTATACGTAAATCGTAGATTAACATGAGACCGTCCAGGTAATTGTTAATGGGACAGAGACTGATGCGATCGTCTCAGAAATGCGCTGAACAAAGGAATGTTGCCTAGGTGAGGAATACGGTTAATATCGGCATCCTTAGCTTTGTAAGCGTGCGAGTCATATGAGATGGATGCCGAAAAAGCGAAGTCACGTGATGTAGCATAGTGATCTAGATGGCCTACCCGGAGCTAGATCTAGTTTAGGGATGACTCCGTAGCCAATATAAAAGAAATACGAATCGGATTAATAGTTGTCGAGTCACAGCTTAATTATATAGAATCTCTAGATCCAAGCGATAACATTATAATTGGGGAGGTTAATTTACATTTGTTTATGTGTTGTGTCGAGTCGTGTCCTTTACCTTTCTTGTCTTTTGTTGGTCGTAGACCGCCTTTGTGTCCTTGACATGAATGATTAGTTGTTTGTATATAAATGATCCACAATTTGGTTCCCTGTGGGATCGACCTTGATTCGCTATAGCTATACTACGATGGACCTAGTCCTCTTGCTAGTATTGGTTTATGGTGGTCAAGTATTTTATTATCACTTGATCTACGTCATCACCCTTACTTGAAGGAATGTGAAACCGTGGTAAGCAATCTGTGATCACGAGCATCGATGATCGATAATGTTGGATCGATGTTGTGTTACTCTAACATCTATTGTTATACACATTCATTCACAGCAATCATTTATTTGGGACACCATGTACCCAGATGAAGCAACCAAGCCGGAGAAGACTCGAAAGAAGCCTCAGAAGATAAACAAAGTTCGTGACCTACCACTACAAAAAAACCAAACGTAAGAAAGTATTACATACATTTTCTTTGATTACTAACATGAGTCTTAATCCATTGAACTAAAACTAATGCAGGAACGATTGTGCTGTTTATATGATATACTACATCAACAGAATCGTAACACGAAATGCAATCCAAAAGGATTTGAAAGATGAAGAAGTGCAACAGATGAAAGGAATGATCATAAACATCATAACAATGAATGATATGTTGCTGGTACCTTAGTATTCTTGTTAAAATGTACACTGATGTTAAATTGTTACTCTGGATGATTAAAACTACTTATGTCAATGACTGATGTGTACTGTAAAGTCAGCTATTGAAGTACTTTTGTTATCATGTGCATATTAAATGTTACTCTGGATGATTCATACTACTTTTGTCAATGAATGCTCTTTTATTTCTAAAATATAAACTACCAATGACTATTATTATGTTAGTTTGTAATTGCAAATCTAATCATTCAAATCTTTATCAAAATAAGAAGCTCTTAATGCAGAATCATGATCATTAAACAAATACAAAAAATATTGATAAAAAAATCAGTAAAAAAAATGGCAGAGATTACAAAACTATTACTCAAGCAAATATAATTCAATTCAACTGTCAAGTATGAGTATCGAGTATCAACAAACAGTATCAGTACAAATCCAAACACCACAACCATTTCTACAATCATCAACAATACAAAATCAGCCCAACTGAACAGCATAAGTACATCTTTTCTTATTGTGACTAGAAGAACCACACCGATTACATTTATATGCACGCTTTGAACGTTTTGATGGCTCTCCACGTGAAAGAATATGTTTAGTCCGAGGTCTTCCAGGCTGCCTCCTAGAGAATGGAGGCAATACAACACATGAAGTTGATATCTAAGCTGATAAATAAGTATTTGGAACAGGATAAATTACGAATTGATAACAATCCACAAACGAGCTTGTCCTGTAACAAACATCGACATAATCATGCAAAAACAGTCTCGTACTCATGACAACTGCAACTCCATGACCACATGGATAACCAAATCTTTGCCAAATAGAGCAAGAGCAGGTCCGATCCCTCAAATTCACTACAGCACTCGGTGAAGAATGAACCTCATAAACAAAAGCTGTCGAGTTAACAACATCCCACTGCTTACATTGATCCATGATATGCAATAGATTGGCATCAATCGTGGGACAAATAGCAGTAGTCCATGACGCACGAGTCTCTAACATAAAAATAGCCATTCGTATTCAATTTTAAACCTTGAACCTTCCATGCACAATTATATATTTCCTTGAAAGGACAATAAGTTGTTATCCTATTGCTGACATTCTTTTGTAAAACATATTGAAAACCAGTGTATATGGAAACCTTTTGCAAAGATAATCTGAATTCCGAGGCACCACCATAAACACTGTCCCAGATTTAAAAGATATCTTATCCCAACCTAGCTCAAGCCTAGCCTTCTTAACTGAGGAACTAACTGACATAAAATCCTCATCACCATCAGCACAAACAACAGGCATACAACTATTGGAGCTTGAGGAAACAACATCACCAACATGAGCTACACAGGTACTGGAAGTTGATGAAGAAATATTGCTGTCTTCTACAACATCCACATGAACACCATGCCCATTAAAGGAACGAGAAACAATAAACAACGAAACCAAATCTTCATCATTAGATAAAAACACACTTAGAACAACCAGGTAACTTGTAGTACAACTTAACACACGATGGATTCAAAGAAGACCATTTGCTACAAATCTTATTCATAATAAACTCAAAGCAAACAGTTTCAGAAACAGGCAAGACATAAGTCTCCAATGCATAGCTGCAAAGCAAAACCACCTTCCTCACACAATCTGCAAGGAAACACAAGCACAACTTAACAACTAACACTAAAGAAATAAGTCATTATTACTAATACTGATACTTGGTACTGATACTGTAATAGTATCAGTAACAGGTAGAATGCAGGTAAGAAATCATGCTCTTTCTCTCATAAAGACATCACGTTTCTACAATGTAATTCAAAATGCAGGAATTCAAAGAGCAGTATGTACATAAATATCTAACACAAATGCGAATCAGGATTTTACAATAAAAAAGAATAAGGAGAAATACATAATTTAAGAAAAGATGTGTCCCCAATGAAAATTCATCTCAAAATAAAACTGAAAACACAATCAAAATGAGGTATCATACTAAAAATGCAATGTGATTTGATTTGAATGCAAAATAAACGAAGAACAACAGATTAGAAACAAGCAACACATCTGAAACGAAAATATTCAACTACAAAATAAAAAAAACCGTGAAAATTTGAGATGAAACATTACCTTCAGCTAAAGATCAAAACAACAACACGATTAACGGATTAAAAGATGAAATTGAACAGAAAATCAATGAAGGTACGCAAAAAAAAGTGCCGGAACAATGTAATCTGAGCCGTAATTCAACACCGCAATTAATGATGATACAGAATAAATGCCGAGGAAAAAAGAAAACGTAAATGAAGGGCAAAAGAGTCTGAACGGAAAATTATTGTCTTATTGCAACTAAAAATCGTTGGATTATCACTTAATTAAGGTGGAAAAAAGTGGACTAGAAACTAATTTTTCCATAAAATTATACTAGTACCATATTATTTGAATTTTCTTGGATGCTGTCTATCTATAAAATTATACTACTTTCCTTGAGAAATTATAAATTCATGTCCCACTAAGGATTCGTATTTATTTTCAAGTAGTGTGAAGCACGTGTAATCTTTGGAAGAGCACGTGTAATTTTACACGGGCTCAGCACAAGCTACGTGCAAAATTCCATGCTCTTCTCTTTCTTTTTTTGCGTTAACTTAACAATGCACACCCCATGTGCAACCATATACCCCATGTTGAATGTTGCACGGGCTCGTGTAATTTTCCAAATTTATCTAAAAAATCGTCGGCCTCGACGTGACGCGAAAATAAATACGGATCCCTACATTGATTGATTTTATAATTTTTCACTTTCCATTATACAAACGATGCCAATAAGTGCACTCATATTTATCGGCGTTTTCCAGGGATATATATGTCCGTTAATTTTCAAAAAAATAAAATAAAATTATACTACTATATTATTTGAAATTTTGGGTGCTATCTATCTATAAAAAGTACAGGAGCTTAGGCTCGCTGGATGAAATTTTTTGAGTTTTTTTTTTTCTACTTTATGGACTAGAAAGATTGTATATTCTGTAAATCATTACTTCATGTACATTTTTTAATTATTAATAAAAATATCTGGTTTCGATCAAAAAAATTACTAGCCTGAAAACCCGTGCATCATGCATGGAATCAAGTACATTTTATAGAAGTTTTTTATAATAAAATATAAACGTAGGTCATAATTTATTTTAAAAAAAACCCTTACACAAATTTTCCTTCATACCGTAAAAATTACAAAATATTTACAATTATTCACCATCTGCTATATAAATCCAATAAAACTTAGTATTTTCTGCTTAGTGCACGATTACAGAAATTGTTAATACCACAAGCAAGAGTCACCTTAGTTTTAAAGTAAGCCGAACTTAGTAAATAGGCGGAATATGTAATGCCCTCTTCCCGGATACCGAGTCTTTATCCGGAAAATAAAGTTCAACACGAATAACATTAAATAAATCTAACATTATACGTAAGTCTCTACGTCATCGGTATCGAGTTAAGCAAACGGAAGCTTAACTTGGTTCAAAGAGATTATGTACAAATTTGGGGTTACCATCCATCTATTAGCGGTAAGGAAGGCGGGACATGAGCAGTACCGTTCATCTTTAAGGCATGAGACACTAATCGAATTATGAAAAAGTAGGCGTGTGGAACAAACTATTGTCGCACAAAAGGGTATTATTTGAATTTCCTATTTTTTCTACTCGGGCACCTAAACTAAGGGACACTGCACCTCTATATGTTGCTCTACTTAAGACACCATATTGAATTTTATATACAGTTAAACCTCGTTAAATGAATACCCTCGGGACCAGAAAAAAATATTCGTTTAGCGAGGTTATTCATTTATCGAACATTATTTAAGCCCTTTGTGCAAGTTGGGACCGGAGAAAACTACTCATTTGGCAAGGTTATTAATTTATCGAATATTCATTTATCGAGGTTTAATTGTATTCCCAATGCATCATAGTGTAGTACTATATTGTTATTTTTACTTATAGAACCACATCCGTCATAATATTTCACTGCAAATTTTATGGTGGTCATTGACAATAGAACTCAATAGATTACAAGAATGATTGTGTACACATGTGTCAATTTCTCAATCATTAAGATGAATATTGCAGCATAGTGGTCAATGACCACCATTAAACTTCCCACTTATCCTAATTTCCTTCCGGCCACCGCCACCCAACAGCCCCGCCTTTCTAATTTCCTTCCGGCCACCACCACCCAACAACCCTGCCGCCCCTTTCTTTCCACCCCTCTTCCATCTTCCATATCTAACCTGATTCCTCTCAGCCGCCATTACACCCAGCCCACTGCCCCTTCCTACCACCTCCTTCTCCATCTTCCTTCACCTTTTACATTATTACTATTATTACTAGGGATGGCAAATTATTTCCCTTTAAAACCAACCCGAAATTTCGGCATTTTTCCGACCCGAAAAAATGCGGAAATGGGATTGGGTATAAAACCTAATCCCGTCGGGTACCCGATCCCCACCCGAATATATATATATATATATATATATATTACATTGTTGTAATTAAATATTACATTACATTGTTGTAATTATAATTCGTTACATTGTAACATGTTACTTATGTATCAAGAGACATATTAATTGTATTGAATAAACAATTAATATGTCCTAAAGTCATAAAGTAGCTCTAGTTTGTCCTATTACATAATAGCCGACTCTAACATTTAATACTAGCCGGCTTTAGTAACTTATACTTTACTAGCTAGGACCTTTACATGCTTGTATCTATTTATACCCTTTCTTCAAACATGAATAAACAAGTTGAAGTTTAGTCAAGTATTATTACTTTCTCAAACTTTCTTCATGGTATCGGAGCCTTAAAATCCTGAATCCGCTGCAAAATCTCCCTAACCTGCTGGAACATCTCATCTCATATCAAGAATGTCTTCATTATCTGAAGCTTCCTCCCCTTCAGTAGAGTCCCAGCTGCCTCAGCAGACTGGGGTCACTGAAAACCACTCATTTACAAATCACAGACTTGATGACAACAACTACCTGCTGTGGTCAAGATCTATGAAAATGTATATCTCAGGCCGCTGAAACTGACCCCAAGTTTGAAGCATGGGATACAGAAAATAACCAAGTCATGACCATCCTCACGTGGTCAATGACAAAAGAGATCAGTGAGAACTTCATGATGTATGATACTGCAAAGGAAATTTGGGACAATGCCAGAGACCTTTACTCAAAAAAAGACAATACATCTGAGGTCTATGATCTTGAAGCTCAAATCTAATAATTATGTATTCAGGCCCAATAACACAAATAATTGTCTTCAAAGACGCCATTATTTCAAGCCCAAGTCCTCTGACGGATCACATCAGGGTATTACTTATAAAAAATCAAAATTTAGATAATTAGTAAGAGCATAATAAATTAGATTTTTGTCACGTGGTGTGATAACCATATGACCTTCGAGTTGTTCGGACAATAAAAATTCCATGTCATGATCATTGTAAACGGGCTCTTCAACTGTACGAACAATCCACGAGGCCTCAAGAAGGATTTCGGCCTCATACAAGCTCGATTCTCGATCATAAGCTTCCACAAGAGGTCAATGGAAACACATTGACCCTACTCACATGATAAGGGGACCTTGATCCCCTCCAATACACTTGACGGTCAAGTATATTGGAAGAGATCTTTTTCCCATGATAAGAACTTTCACGACCTAACCTTCGATGCCTAAGGCGGTCCCCTGGCTCAAAGTGATCTTTGTCGATACATGTTTTCTGCATTTATGTTTCTGCCATTTTTACCACGAGTCGGATTATGTGGCATGTTCCCCGATTCCCTCCCACGTTGGCAAGATTTACACCACATCATCCTCATGACCATGATTGCCTCACAAAGCAGATGGCCGATGCGTATAAAAACCTCAAGACATTTTACACCGTCAAGTATGCTCTCTCTTTGCATACAGACACATTACTGAATAACTCTTCAATTTTATACTGAATTAAAAGTTAAAGGGCTTTTCCCAGGTAAATCTCCTATGGTTGCAAGTTTAATCTACATGTATTCGAGGCTCAAAGATACACTCAAGAGCTCGAAGGACTCTCAGTTCCATTCAGCACATCACACCAACTCTCATCGAGTGTACATCCAAAACATGCAAAAAGCCCACCTCCAACTCGTAAGATCAGTGACTATCAAGATTGTACACTCCTTGACATCAAAACGAAGCTAAAAATTGGGTTGGCCTTACAAAATTTGTACTATTTCCTCATATTCAGCAAAATGAAACTACATAACGAACACCGAGGGGACAAGAGATTCACAATACAAGATGATTTATTGCTTCTCCACAAACGATGATTCTGCAAGGTCAAGAGCTCGAGTAAGAGCAGCAGCTTTATTTTCACACTCCCTTTGCTCATCACTAGGATCACTGTCAGCTACTATACCGGCCCCTGACTGTAGATGAGCAACCCACTCCTGTCGTTTGTTATCCTTCTTGTATGAGAACATAGTATCGTACCTTCTAGCAGTTGGGAAAACAACAGTTCTCAATGCCAGAGCAATATCCATATCACCAGAAAAAGAAATGCCTCCAAATCCACCACTGTACGGTCCACGTCTAGTCACTTCCAGCTTATCTATCAATTCCATGGCTTTAACCTATATCACATTTTATAAATTGAACAGAATATCTTTAAATGAGAACTAACCAAACAAGTTATACAGCACCACTCCTGAAATTGCTGTAAGTAAATTAATAACTATTCTAATGAATAGTGTAAAAATAACCGAGTAAATCACCAGACCCAAAACAATCATATTAATAAGGGAAGGAAAATATTAGAGAACCTTTGGGGCACCACTAACAGTTCCTACGGGCAATGCAGAGCGGAGAACATCCCAGCTTGTTAAATTATCAAGCAACTCTCCAGTCACCTGCAAAATAGATATGCTAAAGCTTATGCAAGGTTGCTGATTCCAAAATACTTTTGATTGCTTAATGATATAAAAGATACTTGAATGCCCCAAACTATGAGCACATCTAACTGATCTAAAAGGTACTGTCAATTATGAAATGTATTCAGTAGCATTGGTGGGCTGGAAGTTTCTGTTTGTTCGGCATTAATGTTCTTGAGAAAATTTTCCGACTAAACAATATGTTTTAAGTAGTAGCATAAACAGATCTTGTCAACAGAGCATGTCATCAATTCAGGGGTTAACACAGAATAATAATATTAAAAGAACACCAGAAGAAAATTTTAGGATAACAGTGTATATAATAAGCAGCAACGGCAAGAAGATTATGATACTACTACTGCTACTATTACTAATGACGATGACGATGATATTAGTAATCATAATATTATTAATAATATTAACAGGAAATTGGTGTTTTAAAAAAACACAAAAAACAAATTCCAATTTCTGTTTTCATTACAACCAACTTTTCCCTTGGGGTTTTTTTTTTTTTTTTTTTTTGAGTGGACCCTTTGGTTTTTCAATATGCTTTCTTCCTCTGCTGTGGATTTTCACTGGGAGTTTTTTTGTTGTTGTTGTTGTTGCGTGTGTGTGTGTGTGTGCGTGTGTGTGTTTTATAATACAATTGAGTTTTTTATGTACTTTTGACCGAATCTCTCTTGGACGGGTATACAAGTATATCACAACACAGGTAATTTCTACTATGAACGTCTTAAAAGGATCTCACCTTTGCATGTCTTAGACACAGGCAGTACACGTATACTCTTTCAATTTTTTACAGCTTAAAGAAATAATAACAACAACAACGTAAGAATATTACTAGTAGTAATAAGATTCCTTCAAGAATGGCATACCGTTGAACTAATGTGCATAACATGGGAGTATCGCTCAATGTTCATGAGTTTCTCCACCTTCACAGAACCAGGTTTTGAGACCTACAATCACAATTGATGAGAAAATTAAAGGGTCAAAACACAAAAACATCAAGGAGCATACAGTGCCACGCCACAACGAAAATAAAAACAAAACATCTATACATTGGAAAATGCTAGAAGACGCTCACAGACATCCATACAGTGGAAAACACTAGAAAACACTCCAAACTATCTTACAGCATGCATGATCCATTTATGTGGTGTGGTCACAGCTATCTTCAGTTTACAGTTGTCGTGTACGAGGAACTATTAAGCAAATTAACCAGGCAAGAATTATGCGCTTCAAAAAACACCACACAGCACAAACCTTAGTATATCAAGTAAATACAGATATAAAATTGAAACAGAGTGAAAAAGAAATAGCTATCTGCAATTGGCAGCTGATAATTTAGAAGGCATGGCGATGGGTTAAGAATGCTGATAAATTACCAGTTCACTTTAAGCTATAACGGTCAAGAAGAAGTGTGATTTATACACATATCTAACACCCCCCCCTCATGTCACGTGTGAACTTGTTAGCATGTGTACAAGAGTAGACATGTATTTTTACTATTTTCAATATATGAGAGCAATGAGGTTTGATCCCATGACTTCGTGCTTTAATACCATGATAAATTACAGCCTTACTTAAAAGCTGAAGTTGTTAAAATGAAGTGCAATTTCCCTCAAAAAAATAAAAAATAAATAAAGAAGTGCAATTTATATGCATGATGAGTCAGATTCTGTTTGCTTGGAAGAGATTATAATGCATGTGGTGACTTATACTACGCAGGCAGAAGAGCACTAAACGGGAGGCAAAGAGTTGATGGTGGACTCATATTGCACAAAATATAACAGGAATAAGGGAAAAACCTTTCCAACATCATTCCTTCCCAAGTCAACCAGCATAATGTGTTCTGCACGCTGTTTATCATCATTCAACAATTGAGTTTCCAACATATAATCTTCTTCAGGAGTCTTACCCCTTCGGCTGGTGCCTGCTAGTGGCCGATTTGTTATCACCCCCTGTCAACAGACCCCAAGTCAGTGAAGGCATCTCCTCACAGAACCAGGGGGGGGGGGATTTTAAACTTAAATGGAACCTAATTTGTGTTGACAAACATCAACTCACAATATGTTTGCAACAGGACAAAGACAAACTAAGCAGATCTTACATAAGCATACTGCAAAATTACCTTCTTAACTCTAGTAAGAATTTCAGGACTTGAAGCAACGAGAATACACCCTCTAGCCTGGTAATAAAATAGTCCATCAAAATTGATAACATTATCACTAACAAAACCTCAACACAAGTTAAGGGAATAAGAGGCATACTTGCAAGTAAGTCATATATGGACTTGGATTAACAATCCTCAATGCTCTGTAAACTTCAAATGGGTCTGCAAAAGTTCTTCGCTCGAAACGTTGACTCAGGACTATTTGGAATATATCACCAGCTAGAATATGCTCCTTAGCCTGTAACACTGCTTTCTCGTATTCTGAACTTGTCATTGTTGAATTCTTCAATGAAGGTCCAAAATGTCCAGTGTTCAAATCTATGGAACCCGAAGCAAGCCTAGGACTACATTGAACGACTACATCAATTCAACAAAAATCACCTAAAGCTGCTCAATAACCATAAAAAAAAAGGGATCTCACGGGACAATATCATGCACTCTAGACACCAAAGCTTCTAATCGATCCATTCCATCATAGAAGGCCGCCTCAACCGAGGAAAATTCATCCAGCCAAACCCAGTGTATGACAAATGCTTTCTGAAAAGAATAGGCAACAGAAAGATCCATGAAACATTCAGTCACAAGAACAAGATCATCTAATCAAGAAGGTTCCAACGACAACCATGGACATGAGGAATAACATACGTACACAAAATTATAGCAGAAAAAGGTATGATTTTTTATCTAACCATGAAGAATAAATGTGCAACACGCTATAAACAAATGACAGTGACTTGACTTTCAAAAAGGTTAGATCAAACGGCGGACTATAAACCATGACCATCCAGTTACAATGACCATACAAGACAAAAGGAAAAGGATACCATATACTGTCATAAAAAATATCACGTTTACATTCGAATTTGTAAATCATAGTCGAGCAGTAAACAAATAACCACATAATATGTCTTTCAAGAGTAAGAAACTGAAGCAATCATAGAAAATAGAAGAATAAAGAAGAAAGTATAAAAATAAATTAAAAAAGCAGCCCATTATGTGGAAGTATCACGGAGATATGAGGTCTATGTAGGACAGGGCCATTTGGAGAAAAGAGCGAAAATATCAACACAAAAATCAAAATACAAATCACCTTCTCCACATGATCAAACACAATTACGTCATCATAAAGGCCTAAATGAATGTCAGGAAGATCTCTATCATCCATAGGTGCATTGGAAAAAGGCAGCTTCTTCTTCTCCACATAACGCACAGAATCATACGAGAAATAGCCAACCCAACCACCTGTCGGAAAAAAATGTCTTTTTAATCATCACAAGTAATAAGAAAAAATGAAAATAAATATCTTTCATCATGAATACTTGTGCCATTACAATGGAGTGATAGTGTGAGGCTATACTCAAAAGATTGCCAGTTGAGACATCAAGAGAACATGCATCGAATATAGCAACCTTTCTATTTCCTTACATTGGTAGGATGCCCGTTAATATCAGAATCTGGGACAAGCAGAAGAGTAAGGCTATTTTGCAAATTCTGACAAAACCTTTCTATATGTAAATCCCTTCACTAACAAAAAGAGCTCACAAAATATGAAAGATACAAATATCCTATAAACAATAGCTTTTTCAGAATTGTTTGCCATTCACTGCAAGAATGGGTACCAAACTACAAAAGTCTATTCTAGTGCATAAGCATGAAAAGGAAGATAGTCATATTTTCTAAGGTACAAGGTGAATTTTCTGACAAAATGTTAATTGTAAAAATACGTTAGCCAAAGACAAAACATGAAGTTCATAGGTGCTTTCTGCAGCTAACGAATCTGACAGCAGCTGATCATATAATTTTCAGGACACGGAAAGAAAGCCAAGTCTATGTTGTCATATTAAAACATGGTTTATCAAAAAGCCTACTAGATTTGATCAGAAGAGGCACATTATACTACCTAAACAAACACTCATCCTACAAATTTTCACTGGGTTGTACTTTTGCAACATCAACATCTTCACCAGTATTTAATAAAGCAGAAACAAGTCACACTTTAATGTCAATATTATCATCTTTCTCACCACAAAACGCTTCAGGTAGTTCCTCGATTCGCTGAGGCTTCCATTTCTCCATAATTCTCCGAGGAACTATCATAGGATCCTCTTCAAACTTTTCTGTCCGCTTTCCTTTACGGTGATCCATTACAGTCACCAAGTTCTCTTTGGCAACTATTTCCATAGTCGGCTGAGCACCAATAACACTATACCGTCCCTAGCAAAATTATCCCTGTTAAACGAAGATCGCACTAGTGCAGCAGAACACAATTAATTCCTTCTGAAAAAAATGAACTAAACTGAAAGTAAAAAGGAATCAGAGAAGAACGAACACAAATACAAACACGCACACCGTCTTTTAATTTTGGGTGGAGGCTTTGGATCTAGAACGTTGTTAATTTGACGCTTGAAACTGGAAGTTTGGTTGTTAATGTGTCTAGTTGGTAGAGCCATCACTAGATATTGATGCCTCTTGCAAATTGACAGAGCAATTAGTCTTCTATCTAAGTAAATTTCAAATCTATACAAGTACAAAGAGTTCAGGATGACAACTGCTAGTAAATAAATTAACAAGGTTAATTCTTACAAAGTAAGAATCAGGTTCCCACATCACCCAGAAAATGCATTGCACCTAAACATTTTGAGAGAAGTGCAGATAGACATGACATTAAATGTGAATAAACTAAAACAAATTAAAAGGTGAGCCTCATATCCCAATAAGTCAAGGAAACAGCATGGTGGAAAGGATCTTATTCAGTTGCAAATGCATCAAAAGAACACATAAAAGAAAGTAAGCATCATACATTATTATTATAAATAAACATACACCTGCAATACTGAAGGCCAACATTGCAGTTAACATATGATGAAAGGCAAAGCAAATGAAGCTTACAACATTTGAAACTTTCAGGCCAGGTTCAACGGACTCAAAAGAAAGCTGGGAGCTTCTCTATCATCTTCCTTCACTAAACACCGGTAGGCTAACACCGGAGTTAGGTGATCGGAGAATATAGGCCTGTACAACGGAATCAAATTCCCATGCTTCGCTGCCTCATTGAACCTAGTGGATTGGTCCACTTCTTAACGACAACAATCCAAAATTCAAACATTTAATAAAAATCATCATCATAAACCAACAAATAATTCTTGCTGAACTCAAATTTTCAATTCAACAAAATACTCGGCCACTAATTCATTGATTTCCAGTTCACTTCCCAACTTAAATTGTACTCATATTTCCCTATGCACCATATGAGAGTCACGTAACCAGAAAAATAGCAACGATTTCGAGAAACAGAGGAAAAATCCATTAAATGAACACAAAACGTGGAGTATAACTACAACATTCAAAACTCTTGGGAGCATTGTCGAGAATTTTACGAAATAAAGACGTGTAAAAAAATACCTAAGGATGGCAAAGAGAGTGTGGAGCATTTGATTGTGCGCCGGTAAAGAGAGGTCGGAGGAACGAAGAGAGATGGGGAGGGATTGACTGAGAGACTTTTGGAAACGCAGGGAATGAAAGAGAGAGAACCGGTGGCGGTCGGTCTGCCGGTGAGGGCTAGGGTTTCCATTGTTAAGGAGGAGTGAGGGTGTGAGGCCCTGAGAATGGAGTTGGAAGGTGGAAGATGCAGTGAAGTTAAAGGAGACGCGGCGGCGGGAATTATCTGTATGGGCTCTCTAAGATATACCCAGACCGCTTGGCTGACGTTTCCGCCTCCGTGTAAGGTAATAAATATTTTTCAAGTGCAACGGTAAGCTATTCGGTATCATTAGATTCATTCCCATATACTATATTAACTTTTTTTTTCCTTTTCATAAAGAGATCATCTTATTAGCTATACTATAATACTACCTCCTGGCCTAAATTATAAAGTCATCTTAATTTTTAGCATTGATTAAGAAAGTAGTTAAATGTAATTAATATAGGGATAAAAATGTCTAATACACCCTTATTATCATAAATACAACAATTGTGGAGTAAATAAAAGTGGTTGGATTGATATAAATTAGGGGTAAGATAAGGAAAATGTTCATTAACGTTTCTCTTGATATTGTGAAATAAACATATTATAGAACAAAAGAAAAAAATTTAGGATGACTTTATAATTTTTTTGTATGTCAGTGAGGGCAATGTCTCCCACATTGTAGCACTTGGGTCCGCCCCTGATGTTCAGGACATGCAATCTACCATTAAACGGAAAATATTTATGTGGTGTCTACATACGTATGAAGGCGTTATGTGGAGCAATCATGTGTGCGATTTTATTATGTATTTAAATTGTGTTATTCTAATCATTTTACCTGTCACTTCATTTTAAAATAAAATACACCCTCCACACAAGTATTTCCACATTAAACCTAACATTTTTAGTTTCCTCTCATTCTTTTAAAATTAACAAACCCCCCTTCTTTTCTCTTCTTTTAAACTTCTTTTCATCTTCTCCCTTTTTCATATTCCCTCCTTCTAAATTCTCTTCTTTTATCTTTCCTCTAATATTTTCTTTCATTTCATCTCAAATTATTCTCCTAATTGCTTCTATTATATGTGATTGATAATCTTTTAGTTGACACATAGTGGTAGAAATCTTAGTTTTTTTTTTAAATAATGCAGTGACTTCAATTTATGTTCCAAGTGTTTGTGAAAATACCTGAGTGAATGAATTGTACAAAATTTGTGTTCGAGTATGATGCATAGATTTTGTGTGAGTTCTTAAATATGATAAAAGTAAGACTCAACTAGGAGGAAGTCGATGATAGTTATTATAGTGGATATTAAAAGCTTCGAATGTGGTTTGGACACTGAGGGTGATAATCAACCATGTTGAAGTCGTTTCTTCTATTAACCGAATTTTCGCAAAGTTGTTTGCATTGGCCAAGCTAAAATCAACCCTGATAGAGTTGGGTTTTGCACAAAAACCGACTTTCCGTAAAGTTGATTCTCAACTTATGTAAAGTATCATATCTTTTATATTTCTTCTATTTTCTTTGCTTTTTACTATTTGCATTATGTTGATTTGTAGGTGGTGAATTGTGACGTCCTAGTTTTTAAAGTCTTTATTATATATGATTTGAAGTGTTTAATTTTGTGAAACATATCTTTTTATAGTAAAGAATATAACTCTTTATTTACAACAATAATATATGTATGAATGTATATATGTATGTACCACGTGTAAGTAATGAGTTATTATACATTACATGTGTTATATATACATACGTGGATATATATGTTATGTATTAACACGTGGTTGGGTGTGATTATATCTATATATTGTTAGATAAGCATTAAAAGAAAAGGATAAAACAAAAGGTACATGCAAGTTGTATGTTGGCCACGTTACGTCTATGGTGGCGACATTTGAGTTGTTTTGGTGGGAGGTAGCCACGTTAAAGCTTGGGGTTATTCACCCCTATAATATATCATCTAATACATGGCTATAAAGTCTTGGTTTACAAAGCATGTACATAGTAGAAATTATGTTATATGTTCCATGTACTTGTTACAATTAAAACCGTGTTATAATTCTGGAGAAATCGTTACACAAATGAGGTGCTCCTGAGAGTCAACCACTGTTCAATTAGTAGCACTGTGCGGGGAACTAATATTGAACCGATATTAGTAGAGACAACTAGTATGCGTTCATATCACTGTGCCCTACCTGTTTATATCGTATAATACGTGCAGTTAGGTGCTTTTGAGAGTCAACTAGTGTTCGATTAATAGCATTGTTCGGGAAATTAATATTGACCCAATATCAGTGGAGACAACTACTATCCATCCATATATCTTTGTGAGTTCACTCTCTACCGCTTATATCATATAATACGTGATTTATCTGTTAGTCTGGTACTTTTTAATCGTTCTAATGTTACTTATGTGCTTTCTGGTATTCTTGTCTCGTGATCATTATTATCGCTTTATTGTGCCTTTTTGGCTATGGACTCTTATATGTTAATATAGTATATATGTATATGTAACTATATTTTTTGTGTATGTTTGACATATTTGTGAAACTACACGTTAAGCACACACTGAACCTCACTGAGTTTAAAAACTCACACCTCTTGCGTAAACCATTTTCAGTCTGATTGGTTTGGCAAGTATATATACATATTGCCTGATATTTCGGAAATATCACAAACAAGATTTAGTGGTTGATGTATGTGGATATCAGGATTGGATGCGTGTTTTATGGATATTCATGGCATTTTAGATCAAGAAATGTATGAAAATATGAATAACATTCAAGAACATCAAGACAGTCGACAAATTCGTAGGGCTTCGCCTGTGTTTTCTATTATGTATCCCATCGTTAGGGTTTAAGGTGCTGCTATTTATAGAGTTTACATAGTCGGTGGTTACATTGAGGGCTAAAAGAGTACATACTGACTAGTAAATAAATATAAATACAATAATGCGGATCGAGCTCTAATATGCGAGCTGGGGTGCATCTCAATTATTCTGAGCTCTCGCTTGTAACTGATTTCTTCGCCTAGTTATGCGGTTTGTGGGTGAGGCGGTCGACTCGCCCCCAATGCTTCGTCTCGTCGATAGGTGGCGTATGAAGGCTTTGACCCCGACGCCTTTCACATGACCAATGATAAATATCGTAATGGTGTGAGAGCGGGCCGGGTATGACCGGGTCGGCCACAAGATTATGTAGATGCGGTGATTGGACCGGTGACCTATTCGATATTTGTCTGCTTAAAGGCCAAACTTGAATCCGTGGGCTCCTTTACAGGCTTGGCATATCAATGGCCCCGCTACTCCATTTTGAAAATGGAAGTCATGGAGTAAAGTTGTTGGCGAGTTGATCTACCGTTAGCCTCTTAGACAACTATACCGCGGCCTGCTTGATCAGCGTAGGGCTCGCGAGTTTAGTCTGGTGCCGAGCTAGTGAGCGATTTGTCTTAAAAGCATTTAATGGCATGAATGCGACAGGCTGCGGGGTGCCGGGTTGAGGCTGACGAGCTGTACCATACTAAAGACACGTAAGGTCTTAGTTCACATTGAAGCGTCGATTTGTATCTTGATCTAAGAGGTAATGAGGTGCGGGCTCATGCATAAGATCGAGCTGATCTTCCAATATTCAGGGTGACTTTGACCTCAGATGTGTGACTTGTCAACTGCCCACGTTCAGAGTAACGGCCAATCATCAAACCACGTTCTTCGAATAATCGCATGGTTCGATAACTACCGCCATCATTGCCTTGGGTTCTGAAAAGGCACCATGATTACCCTTGGAATTGGAATTTGAAAGCATAATTGTCCTAACGCGCCATACGAAGAGTCCCTCTTGTGCCTATATATATAGGAAATCCTCCCCCCATTTAAATACTTCGCCAATTCTGAGACCTATTAAGGCAAGAAATTCCGGTGAGCTCTTGAAGATTCCGGATACCTGAGACACCTTCCAGGCTTACTCATCGTTTCACAGGATTTTCACCGCTCTTCCCATACTTTCTGAGGTAAATCTCCTCTTAATGCTTTTTTCCGGTAGCTAAAACATGTTTCGGCCGATAAGAAGGCCTACTCATGCTTGATTCCTTGAATATTCGTGATAATTTTACTCGAACATTGCTTAACTTATTGAATACCGGTTGTATGTCAGAGTCATTTTATTTACCTGTCATCATAAAATGTTGGCTTTTCTCATAACAGGCCACGTTTCGGTCTTCTTTTCTTGTATTGTTTGTTTACGCATGCAGTTAGATGCTTAGGTTCCCGTAGTCAATTATCTTGTTTCGTTGCGTTTCTGGACCGAGAGACCTTGATTGAATGTATGCTTATTTTTCCACCAGTCTGTCCGATTTCTCCGGTAGGGTTAGGGTTTCTGTCATATCCCGTGAAGGAGAGCGAGGTGTCAAGATGATTTTGACTATCTCGGCATTGACTTTTAAGTTTGAGTGATTGACCATCCACCTCGCTCTCTTTTAAGACAATGTCAGATAATCGTGGAGGTGAGTCGAGCTCCCACGGTTCGGCAGCTCATGAGGAACTTAATGTTCAAGCGGTAGAGTAGGGCGTCATCGTGGAGCAAGCAGAGGGACCGGTGGTCCAGTTGCCGAGCTGGGAAGAAGCCCAGCAAAGAGAGTTTGACATGAGTTCCATTAATTGGTGGGCCATGAGGCATGAGGACCTTCATCCCGCACCGGAGATTCTGCTAGAGCCACTCAGTTTTAGCCCATATTACAGATTTTATTACTTTGAAACAGACTCGTCTCGGGTCGGCTATCGAGATTCCTGGGATCTCATCTTGATCCATTTTGACTCTATGTTGAGTGGATTCCGACCCCTTTTTGACCCATTCTTCATTGAATTCTTGGAAGCCGTCAATGTCATGCCCTCTGATCTTGCCTTAGGTGTTGTTCGAGTTATATCCTCTTTCATAGATTTGAGTCGAGTTCTCGGATTTGAGCTGAGCTTGACTGCTCTTGGCCATTATTTCACCGTTTCTGTCCAGGAAGAAACTGGACAAGTTCAGATAAGGGGTATTTCCACAAAAAATAGGTTGAAGCTGTTTTATAAGCCATCTCTAAAAGTTAACCAATGGAGCCACCGATGCTTGTTGGTCTAGTCGCGGGTCGGATGGCCCTTCATAAGGCGTGTGTCGAAGTCAGTGAAGTTGTCTAATATTTTGCAGATAAAGAAGTATCTGATTTGACAGAGCGAGATCTTCGTTTTGTGGCGGCCGTTGAGAGACTTCTAGGTTAGGATGCTGTGAACCAGACCCAGGACCACACCTTCAATTGGAGGATACTCGGCACGAATCCTCATTATAATACCTTGGCTAGATCCGGGACCTTGGCTTGATCATGTGCGACTTTTAGTAGAGGTTATTCGGTCGGACTGATCCCGGAAGGTTTGCGTCATGTCATGAAGATGTGTTTCCCTTGATTGTGATTTTTGTGAAGGACATCAAGATCGGCGAAGACCCAATCCTGGTAGTTATATTCTGAATTTTTGTACATATTGTAACCGTCTTGCTCATAACTTTAGGACTTTGCCATTTTTGTTTGATGATTTGCAGATGGTTTTTTTTCTCGGCTTGATTATTGCGGATGATTGTTGTGTCCTTTGTGCAAAAATATGGATCCTACCCGACTCCGTCTTTGAGAAGAGGATGTTAGCCACGATCGAGGCGGAAAGAGAACAGACTTTATCGGACCGCCCGGCGGTGATCCTCCCGATGGTGGCCCAAGATCCCAATGTTGTTGTCTTGCCACCGGATTTGTGTGGGTTCGAATGTTGTTGTTGTCCCTCAAGGTGCGGGGTTGTAAGAGTTATTGCGATAACTGCACCTCGTAGGAGGCGAGATGACGGTATTCATATACGTGAACCAAGTCATGATTCTGCTCGAGCTGAAGCAATCGAGCTGGATGATTCTGAAGAGTCCGATCCGAATATAGCACCGTTGAGGCAAGATGACGAGGATACTTCTGCTGGCCCTTCCAAACTGATTCTGGAGCCTGATGCTCCTTCTGTCGAGGATAGTGTTATGGGGACGCTGGAGAGGGCCCCCAGTCGATTGGTTGTTGAGCTCATTGCTAAGCATGCTCGAAGTGGTCAAGGCTCTGTGGGAGCTCAGCCCGCTGGAAGAACTGATGAAAATCAAACTCCATTTCCTCCGGAGGAGGAGGGATCCATATGGATGAGGCCGGGCTTCCGAATGACCGAAAACCGAGATGAAGGGAAGATTTTGGGCCATCCGTTGATGGAGGGGGTCACGCCAGTCAGTAATATTGATATGAAGGTATTTGATAGAGCTACATATAATGTCGGCGTGGGGTTGGCGAACCGTATAGTCGCCTCTGATCAACTGACCAACTTTCTGCCTAACCCTGAGGACTTGAACGGGCTGATGGGCAACCTAGGAAGCATAGTAAGTTTTTCCTGACCCTTACATTTTATTATTTCCTCATTTTTCTCCTCCTTTCTCGCCTTAACTTGTCTATCTTCTATCCTAGATGGTGACTGCTGCTGGCCAAGCTATTTTTGAACGCAAGATGATGTTGCAGCTTTGCGCGCACTATAAAGAAGAAGCCAAGAGAGCTGCAGAAGGCGCTCGATGAGGAGAAGGCTCGTGTTGTTGATGCAGAGAGCAAACTTGACGTGGAGCTGATTTAGGCGAACCGGGACAAATTTAAGTTGGAGAATGAACTGAGTTGTTTGACTGCCTTTGCCGAGACGCGGGCTCATGATCTTGAGGTATCTCAAAGGTAGCGGGATTATTCTATTTATTCTTTGGCAGTCGCTGAGGGAAGGTTGGCCAATGAAAGGTGCATAAATGATGAGCTTGCTGAGAGATTTTGCAAAGCTGAGGCAGAGTTCCAGGCCAGGGTGAAGGAAACCCGTCGGCAGGTAGTTGAGGAGTATAAAGCATCAAAAGAGCATGGATAGTCACCAGGTGATTTGATCAGGGGATTTTCCATATCACCAGGTGTATGGGGCGTGACTTGCATAATCAGACCCCAAGCCTGCAGCGAGTCGTGGACTGGGCCTCAGAGAGATTGTATGATCCAAGTCTGATGGCATTTCATAACTTTGTTCCGTATACTGAGTTTGATATCGTGGGATACTTTGAGGACGAAGGAGAGCCTAGGACTCCTCCTGAAGTTCATCTCGGTAATCTACGCGCTTTGATCGATGGGATCGAGGTTGGAGGAGCTGAAGATGAGGCTACCCCTGAGCACCAAAGGATCCCGGAAGAAGAATCACTGTCTCATTTCCTAAATGCTTATGCGGAGAGGATGGCCCATGAAGTAGATATGGCCGAACTGATGGGCTCGCGGGATCCTGAAGCTGATGTGACAAATCCAAACCCGCCCTCAATCTTGATTTGCCTCAAGAACTTGTTATTTCTGAAAACTTTGAAACTTTTTCCGATGTTGGTATGTAACTTAACTTTATTTTGCTGGACTCTGATACTCTTGTTGTGATTTGTCCCTATTTCGGCATGAACCTTGCTTTACTTTTTCCTATGACTGGAATTTGTGAGCTCGTTGTTTGTGGGGCCGCTTTGGCTTATTTAGAATCCTTGTTTTCTGCTTTGAAATTTTACTATCTTTTGAATCATGTTTGTTGCAGGTATATAGCAGGTATAACATGGCCCCCTTGTTTTTGACAAGGTTGACTGACTGTGGAATCCGAGATCGTCGAAAATAATCATCTCGCTCATTTCGTGTTGTAATTCATCAGTCATATAGGCAGAAATAACGTAGACATAAAACAGGTAAAATGTAAAATCGGTATTTATTGGGCTCGTCCTGCTGCTTAGAGCGGGTTGAGTGTTTACAAAAGAGAGTATCCATTCACATAAAAACATGAGAGAATGAATACTTTATCTTGGAAAATAAAGAAAGAGAAATCACTCACGTTAATACATGAGAGAGTGAATGACATAACCCATGCCGAATTTCACATATGGTACCGTTTTAAGCTGTCTACATGCGAAGGTCGATTGAGATCGATCCCGTCTCTGTTCCTTAGGATATAGGTTCCTCTTTTGACTTCTCTTGAAATTTGAAAAGGACCTTCCCAATTCGGGGAGAACTTTCCCTTATCGGCTCGATGCCCTGCGGTTTCCCTTTTGCGGAGGACGAAATTACCCACAGTGAATGAATGACCCCGAATTTGTTTGTCATGTTGCAACTTGGCGAGTTGTTTATAATTCAGGAGCCTGGTTATGCCCTTAGTCTTTTTTCCTCTGCTAAATCGAGCTCAAGCTGCCTGTTTTCTTGATTGGTAAGCCGATCATAATGTAAAACTCAGAGGCTAGGCAGAGCCATTTCCATTGGTGCCATGGCTTCCGACCCGTAGGTTAGGGCAAAAGGAGTTTGGCTTGTTGGAGTCTTAGTCTTTGTGCGTAGAGCCCATAGTACATATGGTAGCTCGTCTACCCATTTTCCGGCATTTTCCCTAAGCTTTTTTTTCCAGTATTTTAAGAATCTTCTTGTTCACTCTTTTGGCCTGCCTGTTTGCTTGCGTGTAGGAGACTGAAGATTACCATTGTTTAACATTGTGCTCGCTACAAAAGTCTGTGAATACTGAAATGACATATTTACAATTACTCTTGGGACCCCGAAGCGAGTCCAAATTTGGTCGTGGAGGAAGAGATAGCATCTTTGGCTTTGGCTCTTGCTAAAGCCTTTGCTTCGATCCATTTGGTGAAGTAATCCATGGACAAAATGACATATTTACAATTACCTCGTCCAGTTGTGAATGGGACAATGAGGTCCAGACCCCACATGTCAAAAGGCTAGGCCGATATAACAAAGCTATGCTCGACTAAAGGGATACTTGGTATATCGGCGAAATGCTGACATTCGGGACAGAATCTTGCATACTGTTGTGCATCATCGGAGAGCGATGGCCAGTAGTACCCTGCTGAGATGATTTTCTAGGCTATAGAGCGGCTGGCGGGATGTCCCCACACACTCCTCTGTGAACTTCAGTTAGGATCCTCCCCGTTTCCTCAGGTCGGACGCATGTCAAGAGTGGCTTAGTGTATGATCGCCTGTAGAGAACCCTATTAACAATGGTATATCGAGCCGCTCTTTTCTTGAGAGGGCATGCTCGATCCGGGTTGTCAGGTAGGGTACCCGACACTATATAATCCTTAATCTTATCAATCCAACACTCTGGTGGGGTGTCGATGTCCATAGCTTCTACCCGATCAATGGTAGGAATAGAGATGTATTCAACACGTACCGTGGGGTCTGTGAGCTCATCCTCAGTAGAAAATTTTGATGAGTAGTCAGCTCTCATGTTATCCTCTCGTCTGATTCTAACGAACTCGTAATAGTTGAATCTGTCTTTCAGCTGTTTGACAATCTCTAGGAATCGATTGAGGGTATCGTATCTAGTTTGATAAGTACCTACGACCTGATTGACGATGAGTTGAGAATCGCTGAAGACTTCAACATTCTCGACGTTCATTGCTTTGACGAGTTCTAGGCCAGCTATGACGGCTTCGTACTCAGCCTGATTATTCGAGGTCGTGAATTTGAACCTTGGAGATTTTTCAATCTCTTCTGTGGTTCCTGGTTCACATAATATAACTCCTGCCCCGCAACCACTTTGGCTTGTTGCACCGTTTATGTAAACTTGCCAATAATGATCTGGTCTTTGAGACCTCGAGGTCGATGCAGATGTGATTTCTACAGACGAAGCAGTTAACTGGCTTTGATCCGGACTGAAGTTGGTCTCGACCATAAAGTCAACTAAGGATTGGGCCTTGATTGCTTTTCGTGGTTTATATCAAATATCGAATTCAGTGAGCTCAATTGCCCATCGAAGTAAACAACTTGAGAGGTTGGGCTTGTGAAGCACTTGGTGTAATGGGCTATCTATTAACACGTTTATAGAGTGTGAACAAAAATAAGCCCTTAAATTGCGGGCAGCGATAACGAGCAAGTGGGCCAACTTCTCTTATTGAAATAGCGGTTCTCCACCGGACTGAGAGCTTTTCTTACATAGTAGATGGCATTTTAGAGGGTTCCGGCCTCCTCGACAAGAACAGTAGCAACAGTCCGGTCTTAGGCCGCCAAACATAGAAATAAATCATCTCCTATTGCTGGGCTAACTAGGAGAGGTGGTTTTCTCATGTATTCTTTGAGAGCTCGGAAGGCTTGTGCATACTCTTCATTCTAGATGAAAGTCTTGTCGCCTTTGAGAACCTTGAAGAATGGAAGACATTTTTCAGCCGACTTGGAGATAAACCTTCCAAGAGCGATGACTCTTCCATTGAGCATGTGGACCTCTTTGATAGTAGTTAGATCTTTCATGTTGAGGAGAGCTTCAATTTTCTCCGCATATGCTTCGATCCCATGTTGGTTAACCATAAACCCCAAAAAATTGCCCGCCTAGACAGCAAACACGCATTTGGCTAGGTTGAGCTTCATCAACTGCTTTTTAAAGTTCTTGAATGTTTTTTGAAGGTCGGCGTTGTGGGCTTGGCGGGATGATTTTACAACCATATCATCGATGTAAGCCTCAATATTCTTCCCAATTTGCGAGCTAAAGATGCAATTAACCATTCTTTGATATGTCGATCCCGTGTTCTTCAACCCTAACAGAATCATCTCATAGTAATATAAACCTCCCATAGCTCGGAAGGCTATCTTCTTTTTGTCACATTCTGCCATCTTGAATTGATGATACCCAGAGTAAGCATCCAAAAAAACTCAAAGTTTCAAAGCCAGCAATGGAATCCACTAAACTATCAATTCTTGGAAGGGTGTATGGATCCTTCGGGCATGCCTTATTTAGATCTGTAAAATCGATGCACATCTTCCTCTTTCCATTGTGTTTTTTAACCATTACCACATTTGCTAGCCAGGTTGGATAAGTAAGATCTTGGATGATACTTGCTTAAAGAAACTTGTCAACCTCAACCTCTATAGCTGAATGTTTCTCTACGGAGAATTGTTTGGCTTTCTGCTGTATCGGTGAAGGTCGGATCGACACTTAGGTGATGTAAATCAACCTCTGGCTCAACTCTTCTCATGTCCATCACAACCCATGCAAACGCGTCTAGGTTGGACTTGAGCAGCGAGATCATCCATTCTCTTTCTGGCTCGGTCAAATGTGCCATAATCTTAATTTTGCTTTAGATAAGCCTCGTTGATGGTGACCTCAATCAGTTCATCCCCTGTCGTAAAATTGGGCTCATCCCTCACCTACAACGTTTCACATTCTATTTCTGAGGTGGCGGGATCTTTAACCATGTTAATTTGACGGGATCCTATTGGGAACTTTGACCGTTCAAATCAAGCCTTCTTGTTCCCGCTTCGATCTCACCAGACTTGATCGAGCATTTCTTTTGGCCGGCTGACTGCGACCCCTACTCTGTCCCATATCGGAAATTTCACCCTTTGGTGTGGGACAGAGACAACCATCTGAAACAGCCTCTGGGATGGTATCCCAAGGATTATGTTGTAACTTGAATGGAGGTCGACCACTAACAATGTTACCTTTTTGGTCATGAATGGTCCATAGTCTCTCAACTGGACTTTGATGTCAATAGCGCATTTGACTCGTACCTGGTCATTGGTGAATCCTTCAAGAATGTCAAAATGCGGTCTTAGATATGAATCGTAGAAACCCAATTCTTTGAAGCAGTTGTAATACATTATGTCCCTTCAAGCTCCCGTGTCGACCATTACCCTATGCACTGTCGGCTCGTTGATTTCAATGGTTATGATAAGAGGCATTCCTGGTACATCGGGTGGGCTGACCAGCTCGCTGTGTGTGAACGAGATAGGTTGTTCAGACCCGTGCAGGACAACTGGCAGACCCATGTCAACCTGATTCAGAGAGTTGATTTGCTGATTGTTGCTCGGGAACTGTTCGATTATCATGTGTATGTCTCCCCTTTTCTGGAGGACTGGACCACCGCCTCTGTTGGCCTGGCCTCCGTCCAACTTGTAATGATTCAACCCCCCACGTCTTCCAACTTTTCGATCTCTGTCTTAAGCTGCTTGCAGTCGTTAGTATCATGACCATGATCTTTGTGAAAGTTGCAATACTTGAGCACGTCGCACTTTCCCTGTGGATCAGGCTGCAAGGGACGATGTGGTGTCAGCTCATCCTTTACCATGTGCATGATCTAGGAGATAGGGGCAGAGAGTGGAGTGTAATGCTCTTCTTGAAATTTCTCAGGCTTCTTGATATCCCGATTCCGATTGTTGTTTACCTTGTACGGATTGGGCTCGACCTTAGTCTTGCCCTTGTTGGGCGCTGCTGATAAGGGAGGCTCAGATGCCCCAAACTTCCTAGATTTATCCAACATTTCTGGTAGAGTTTCGGGTGGACGGAGTGCGAACTCGGCTGTTAGGCCTCCTTTGGTGAGACCACTATGACATCACCACATTGTCACTGAGATCCCTGGTCTGTCCATATATTTTGGTGAACCGTTCATGATAGCTGCGAGTTGTCTCAGTCTCGCCTTGACAAATCCCATTGAGGGCCAGCTTGAGTTTTCTTCGGTTGCCCCGACGACTTGAACTCAGTAATGAACTTATCTTGGAGGTCCTCCCAAGATCTTATTGATCTCGCCGGCATATTTCTGATCCATGTCGATGCTCTTCCTTGCATCACTCCCACAAAGGCGATGCACCAAGCTGATTCCTCCCTTGTTCCTAGGGATGTCCGGCTCTGAAGGCAAAGAGCCAATAATAGGGGCAGTTTGATCCCAAATAGTTTTCAAAGGTGTGAAAATGTAATCCCTCATGTGTTGTTTTTAGAATCTCATCATCGAGGACACTTGTTCCCCAAGATTCCTTTACTTCTTTTCCATTTTTGTCTTTCTTTAAATCATCAATTTGTTTCTAAAGTTTAGCAATTACCTCTTCAAAAGGATTAGGCGCTTGTTGCATGAGATCTTTCATCCCGATGATTAGTTTCTCTGATCCGAGGCCTCAACCTCGACTTGACATTTCTGTGAGTCGAATGCACCTCGTAGCTCCTTTATTTTCTTATCGGTTCGTCTTGCTTGTCAGCAGGTGGGCCGAGGCAATCCTGAACGGGTCTATGACCCTGGTGTCATCAGGCTGAGAAGTGAACACTCACTTCTCGTTCATGATGTTGAACAGAAGGACCCCTTGAATGACCTTGGACGTCGATGTACCTATCTAGTGTAGGGGATCTTGGTGGTGGAACAAACTCGCTGATAGGGAGCGTTGGGTGATTTATAAGGATAAGCTCTTGATTGGTTTGGTGTATCCTTTCTCCATAAGTAACCAATGCTTTCGCATAAAGGTTGTCATATGCCTCTATCTCCTCAAACGGAGATGGTTGATGTGAACGGGTTGGTTGAGATGACTCACATGTATGCCTTACTCTGTTCGGCTCGTTGGCAGAAGCGGGTTGAATGAGAGTTTCCTCTGATCTCGCTCTGTTATCAAGCAGTGTACGTGCATCATACTGGGATGCATCCTCGCCCTGGTGTTGAGTATCAGATGTACCTGGGGATCGGGGTGTATGGTATTCTGAAACACTATCTCACCATCTGTCTCACGTGTGGTCCCCTTGCCTTGTCTCTTGACGGTCGATGGTAAACCCTCATGCAACGGAGCTCTGGAAGACCTTGTTTTCAACATGGTAACGTCAAAGAAGGAGGTATGTTGATGTTCACGATGTTTTCAGAAAAGAAACACCAAAGGTGACCGACTTTTTAAGACCGAAAGTGTTTTTAAGAAGATAGGTGGGGTTGAGAGAGACGCAAGAGTGTTCTGCTGGATTTTTGAGAATACGAGCGAATATCTCATGAATCTGGGGAGTTCGGATGAACTGGATGAATATTCCGATGAGTGTTCCACTGGAAACACGAAAAGGACGACTCTAGGACGCCGGAAAAAGGTGTGGAGCTGACCGGAGAAAGATGCAAGAGCGAGAAGCTTTCCCGGTAACGAAGCCAGCTGATATTGTCGGAAATTTAACAAACGAGATTTAGTGGTTGATGTATGTGGATATCTGGATTGGATGCATGTTTTATGGAGATTCGTGGCGTTTCAAATCAAGAAATGTATAAAGATATAAAGAACACTCAAGAACATCAAGACAATCGACAAATTGACGGAAACCCATTTGTGTTTTCTATTATGTGTCCCCGCGTTAGGGTTTAAGGTGCCGCTATTTATAGGGCTTACATAGTCAGTTGTTACATTGAGGGCTAAAAGAGTACATACAACTAGAAATAAATATACATACAATAATGAGGGTCGAGCTCCTAATATGCGAGCTGGGGGTGCATCTCGATTGCTGCGAGCTCTCTGCTTGTAACATGACTTTGCTGCCTAGTTGTGAGGGTTGCGGGCTGAGGGACGGTCGACTCGGCCCCCGGTTCTTTGTCTCGCCTAATAGGTGGCGTATGAAGGCTTTGACCCCGATTCCCTTCGCATGAACAATAATAAATATCGTAATGGTGCAAGTCAGGCCGGGGTATGACTGGTCCAACCCGTCTTATGTAGATGCGAGCTGATTGGCCCAGTGACCCTATTCGATATTAGGCATGCTTAGAGGCCCAACCTGAATCCGTGGGCTCCTTTGGTTATTTTTCTTGAGGTATACCAGTGCTTCAATATGACTAGATATTTTCAGATGGACCGAGCTTTTATAATTAACAGTTGATCATAATATGGTAATAACCTCGTATATTTTGATCAATCATTTAAGAAACATATTCAACATGCATGTGTATTATATTGACAAATCATCTACGACACTTGGATACTTATAAGGTGAAAATTTGAGGTGAAATTTTATTCAGCATGATGATTATACAATTGTTTTTTTGTATATGACATGTATGTAATATTGATGTTAGTGGATTTTGTAACATCAACACGATAATGGCTCAAGTGAGTTATTTGTCCCGATTAATTGGTAAACATCCATTCCATGTAGTGAATTCAAGATTGGTAATGGTCGTGAACGAGGCCGTGAATTTGAATGTGGCCGTAAAAATTGAAACCAAACTTGAGATCGATTAGTGGCAATAACAGCATATGTCTCATCGATATTGCAACAACACACATTGAAAATAATGTCTCAAAATAGAAAAGTGGGAGAGCAAATGATAATGTATGCAAGTGATATATTAATATAAAACTTCAAAAGAGCCATTGAAATATAATTGTTTGAAATAAAACACTATGCTCGCCCAAGTCTCGAAAATGTATATTTTTAGAGATATCCGTAAAAATTAATGGGTCTCGTATCGAGACTATGACAAATAAGGAGTATTTAAACGTTATGAACATCATTTGTCCGCGAAATGAATATAAACAATATGCTTGAAAATGTTGAGACATGTACATTCTTAGAAGAGAACATGGAAAACACTATATGCATCATTTATGCAAATAGATTATATAAGATGCATCATGATATGCAAGCCCATTCCATCAAGTGAATGCTACCAAATTAAAAATTTATGATATACCATTATGTTCAGTGAAGTGAACGTGGAGATATACCATTATGCTACCAAAATTATTCTTCTGGAGATATCAATTACCGTGGTCATACCAAATGAGACAACAGATGAAACAATATTGAAATGTCAATCTCTAGAAGTGATTATTCAAATTCCCCTGCTTGAAAAGTATACCTGCAGTTTGATGATAACAAAGACATTGTACTAGTGTCTACGAGATTGAATGATGGTAAAATAACAATAAATCTTGGATAAAAGCAGTTCGCTTTATAGGTTGGGTGGTCAATCGAGCTTCGCTCCACCGATCGAACCCTCCTAGTGTGATGTATGCACGGGGTCCGGCAAGACTAAGCTACACCGGCGGCGGAGGGTGATTCCTTCTTATCTCCATAGGGCTCTCTTGACCCGACTTCGTCCGACTGTCACATATGTTCCAACGAATAGGACGGGTAGGCTTGCCTACGTTACCGATACCATTCGGAATCCTTGATTTAATGTGATTTTATGTTAACATAAAAAAGACGTGGTTAGTTAACCCACCACCACTTCCAAAATATTGAGTGGGAGCGGGGGAGGCGACAGCCAACCCCACGGCCTCTACTATAGATACAAGTAAGTGAGAAAAGGGTGACGCCTCGTGGCACTTTGATTTCGTCCCCCTACGGATGGTGTTCACCCCTATCAACATTCATGGCTTGGTCTCCGAAAGGATAGGATTTCCGGGTACTCGTCGGGTCACTGACCTATCCTACGACGGCACACTCGGGGCGTACCTAAGAGATCCGATATAGTAGGTCACACTCATCAAGGGTATTCTTGATAATACCTAGGCTAAAAAAGGAAGGTAGTCAATGAATAAAGGGATGTTCGATTCTCACAAGTTATTCATTGATGAGATTGTCTCGATTTAACCGTCATCTCTTTGACCTACCCTACGGCGGCACTGAGATGCGAGGTTAAAACCTTGGAATGGTAGAGTAGACTTACTTATAGTTTACAATTCCTAAAATAAAATCATATAGTAGTGTTAAACTTGAATTAATATATGTCATTTTATTTACAGCATTATATCCCTTACTAAATTGCTTAAAAATTAATAATTGACTAGTATTGACTTCGTTAAAAAGTGGAAAGTAACTAGGACGTTGAACTAGTTAATCGATGATGCAATTATTTTTTGAAAGAGATATTTTCTCTTAAGCCTTTTAAAAATCAGAGTGACATATAGGTATGTCACTAGTGTCATTCGTGTCAAACGGGAGACAAACTTAGTTTGATCAAAGGTGATTTCGGACTTTGAAATTCTTCTAGTGAATTTTGAGTGTGTAGTGATTACACGAGTAATTTTCGAATTGAAAAATCGGAAAATCATGAAGTGTTACTAGTTGGACGATATTTGGAATCGATGAACTAGTGGGAGCTTTATGATTTGTTGTTTTTCTAGAACATTAGAAAAGTGTAACCGACTACACACGTAACCGTTCTAATTGAAAAACCGGAAAGTCATGAAATGTCGCTAGTTGGACGATATTTGGAATCGATGAACTAGTGGGAGTTCTATGATTTGTTGTTTTTCTGAAAACATTGGAACTATGTATGAAAGATTTTCTAATCGAAAAAATCGGAAAATCATAAAAATAAAATAAAAAAAATAAAGCATTGCTCGTTAGACGGTATTTGGAACCGATAAACTAGTGGGAGCTTTAATATTTGTTGTTTTTTTCTGGTATATTAGAAAATAAGTCCCGACGAGTAACAATCGAAATAAGACATCCCACGGTTCAAGAGTAGTGTCTACTCAAACGAACCGCTGGTTCAAGATTGTTTCCATTCACGGAAAGTCAAGAATGGGAGAATATGTCTAAAAGTGTTAGTCATCTAAACTGAGAAAACTTTAAGGCTGAACCGAAAATAAATTAAATGAAAATCATAGGATAAGGACAGTGATTTTGGATCACCAACCTATGAATCCTTGGCGATTTTCTCGAGCTAAGTTCTTTGGAAGAACAAGGTAGCAGTGCATTTAACGATTAAAGGAGTAAACAACGGGCAGTTAATTTTAGCTAGAATAGTGGGAGTGATATAAGGAAATGAATCTCGGATTCAATCCTTGGACATCGCGGAAAATTTATTTTCGGTTTGAGATTCGTTGGAACGAATGGATTTACCTTCTATTCGATAATTTGTTTGTCGTATAGAAAGTGAATATACCATTTGTAGTACGAATCCAAGACTCGGACTTTTGTTTGATAAAGTCAAAACCACTTAGAACTGCTGAAATATGTATATAAAACACATCTTAAGAACTATTAAAAGAAATTGGTTTCGATATTTAGATAAACGCTTCTTCATATTCCATAGTTAGTCCATAGTCCCTAAAAGACAAGACCTGAAGACTGGCTCAGGGTGATTCCTTTCTCCCAGTCTGGTTATATTGTCTCAAAGGTTCAATGACTAAGTTTCCTTTCAATCGGGAAAGGATAATGGTTATAAAGAAGTAACATAGCTTGTTCATGACGACCTTCGGGGACTGATGAAAGATACGAGCTAGAAGGAGCTTCTGAGTAGTGACTTTTTCTCTGATAACTATTCAAACAATCCGGTAAGTTTATCCAAAATATTTTGAGGTTTCTCTGTTTTCAACAGAGATAGAGTATTCTATACTCGGAATAGGCCATTCATAGTCCTCGAGACTGATGCTCAGCCTGCCTTATTGTGACATGTTCACTAAGTGAGAAACCTTTAAATTGCCTTACATAGTTTTAGATGTGCTACAATACACTGCTTAACTCAATAAAGATATTAGAAGCGAAATTTCGGTTTACATTGAAGTGTAAGACCGAGAAGTATACCTAGAATATGCTTTGGAATTTATGGATAAGGTGTGGATTCGGTTCACCCCACTTCCATAAATATAAGCATTTAGCACACGGTGCTTGAAGGTAGATCTGGGAATTTCACGCACACGTTCGGTCAGTGACCAATCGTTATATATCTTGTAGCATTGAGAAAAAGGTTTGTTATAAGTTTCTTGAGATCGGGAAGGGACTGTCATACTGTTGCGTCCTTTTCTGATAGAGTCTATGAACAGTAAAACCTTAAACCTTGAAGTACGTTTACTCAAGGTAGTTACTAACTGATTAAAATCAGACCACATCCAACATTGGTTGGTGGTGCTGACACTAAAATACTACTGAACTAGATCAGAAAGTCGATCCACCTAGAATGTAGTGGGAGTATGATTTCTTCACTACCCATTGCGGGTTCTGAGGACTTAATGGTCTACAGGATCGATTGATGACCTATGGCTCTTTTGTGAGCAGTATATGATTCTGATAATAGAGGTTGGTTTAATAGCCATAACCCTGTGAATGGAGTTCGGTACTCCAATTATGTTCATACTCTTGTAGAACCACCTGAGCGTCTCAGGCCCAGTGGGAGTAATTGGATCTACACGGAAAATAGTAGAATGAATAGGAAAGTTTATTTTTCAGAGCAAAGATTGAGTGGTCTAGAGGTAATTCCCTAAGAAGTAGAGAGTTAATCAGACCTTGGACTCTTTTACCACTTAGTATTGCATGATTTCGTTCAAAAACAGAAAATAGGGGTGATTCCCTGAGACTTTCTTGCCAAACAAACAGAGTCTGGATTCATTCGGAACAAAAGGGTATTGCCTTATGAACTTATGACAGGATGACTGTCAAGGCTTATGTCCTTTGTGGATAAACAGCAAACCTCTCGGTCATTGGAAGTCATATATTTCTACAATATGTGGATTTGACGAGAATATTGATAAGTCTTTTGTAGACTGGATATCAATTTTAGTACAAGAGTGAGAATATACATTAGTGTTTGTGAAGGATAACCTTTGCGCATTAGAATCAACATGGGTATGTTATCGAAATCGAATCGACAATGCCACAATTCTCGCAATGAGATTTGGACAACATCCTAAAGAGTTTGACTCGGTCGAATTCATTAGAATCGATCCTTTGGTTTCCCATCCATCTTATTGGTTAAGATGATGCATCTGTGTATGCAACATTCAATGAGGAAGTTCTACCCTATGCCTCGGGAATGACTCTAAATCTTCGGATCAAGAGAAATGGGATAGATTCTCTTTCTAGTAAGAGATGGTGAGTTATTGAACATCAACTTTGATTGAATCTTAGATTCGGTTAACAAAGCAAGTTTAGTATGTCATTTAGTATTTTTTGAGAGAACGAGGAATAATATGCGGACATATTCATGTGTGAACTTGGATATGTGTGATACATCGATTTTGACTTTAAGTCGATTGAGGATGATCGTTAAGTCGATCTCGGGCTCAGTGTTTACTCTTGTGTTGAAGCTATTGCCTGGAGGAATCCAGCAACGCCAACTCGACTTTAACTAGTTGGGTGATTAGCGGCTTTTGTAGTAACTAGAGAGGCGATATAGCTTAAGGATTTCCTTTTCATATCTGGGAGTGATTCTAGATATGGAAGACGATACCACATCATTGTCCACACGATGAAGGGGTAGCTTATAAGGATTTTCGAAATCACTAGAGGTCAAAAGCATATTGGGAAGGTACCACATGATTAGATGGACCGGTAAGCGTTTGATTCTCTGAGATCGTCTCGAGCCGACAACCGACTAATCAATAAGACCCATGATATTTAGATGTAGGTACTCCCCGAGTCACTGACCTATCCTACGACGGCACACTCAGAGTGTAATTTGTCATCTGCAATGGTTATGATATGCTTAATGGGTACTAAAATACGGGATGGGTCTCCATTGCTTTAGAGCAAGTGGGAGATGTAGTTTGTTGTATTTTAATAATAGGGTGTGCTCTAAAACAATTATTCACATGCTTTCGTGCAAGTGGGAGATTGTTAGGTGTGATGCCCGAAAGACAATTTTGTAATTGTTTTATTTAATAAATGAAATGATATTATTATTCATATTTATTATTCTCATATTCACCGATGTGACAATAGTATTTACACTACAGAAAACCCTAAAGTATATCGTTTATGTAATCACTTAACTCAGTGTATGGGATATACACGGGAGGATAGAGTTAGTGAAGATGTACTTAAAATACAATTAGCCCGTAGTGAAGTTAATCGAGAGTATCGGGTCTCTCCTTTAATGTGCTATTAATGCGCCCAGAACACAATAGGTGTGATTGTCTTATCCGGACTTTTGGTTAAGAGAACCTAGTGGGGCATTTATATATGATAGATATATCATATGAAATTTGGACCGATTTGATTAGAGTTCACGATATAATTACGTAATCGAGAAGTCTTATCGAATCAATCGATGATCATATTTATGGATATATCTTAATCTCGAGGTGATCACGATCCAATCGCTTGAATCGAGTATGAGGTTTGACTTGACGGTTAAGGATTACACCGAGTGCGTGATCCGAATTACCCCATCTTGGCATTGTCTTTGGATTGAGTGAGTAGTACGTGTTATCACAGATACGGAATCCATTCCTTTCATTTATGGAAGTAGATAGACGAGTTCTCTTATTTGTTAATCCTAGAAAGCGATCGATCGTGCGAGTTCATATTATTACATCGATTAGCTACCGGTGAGTTGTATGAATTAATTGATCACTAGGGGGTTAATGGTAAATAATGATAAGAGGTTCTAAAAAGGGTTAACGGTAACTTTCCGATTTAGAATGAATAGTCTATGGAGGATTAATCCATATGTAATGATTATATCAATGGACGCTTATTATCAATCTCGTGAGGAGATAAATATAATCTCATAATCGGAGGAGTGCAGTCACGGGATTATGGTGGCATATTCATGTGATTGATTTATCGAATATAATTATTCTGTTCGTAAGATATTATTTATTTGATTTATCGGAGCCGCTGATTATTAGTCCATGGTCCCCGACGTGCCTCCAATATAGCATAGCTATTCTCGGACGTCGAATCCTAATAATATTAATTTAGTTCTTATTAGAATTTAATTAAAACGATATGTGAATTAATTGTTTAGTGGACTATTAAATTAGTTGGGCTAAATAATTAAATATGTGAAAAAGACATTTTTCATAAACTTGGCCCAATATGTGTGTCATGGCCGAAATCCAACCCTAGGAGGGAGGATGAAATTTTCGGCCTCCTCATGTCTTAGTGAGCAAGAGATTGTTTTCTTGTGTATTAATAAGACATGTGTACAAAATATTTATTGGATAAATATTTATGGTAAGAAATAAAGATAAAGATTATTTCTAGATTTGTTCTAGAATATTTTGGGATTATCTTTTATTTATTGGATTTATTTATTTGCAAAATAAAATCATTGGAGGACAAGGATTACTCTCCTATATAAAGAGAGTTCTCCCAAGCCTAAAAAATACACACAAAATTCGACTTCTATCTCTTAGAGAGAAAAAGTGAAATTTTCGGCCAAGGGGAGGAAGAGGGAAAATCTTGGAGGTTTTTCGGGTAGCATATCGGGAGGATTCTAGACGAGGATTTCCTTCCACCGGGAGTTGCTTGGATCACACGTGCGGAAGATCGTGGTGCTCTTCACACCATCTTTCATTCTTCATATTGCGGTTCTTCTACTTGGATTTTGAGATCCAAGTGGTATGTTCTACAACCCCTTGTAGAGTAGATCTAGTTATTTTATTACGTGTAATTTATAGATCTAGATCCTTACATCGCTTCCGTTGCGGATGGTATTACTAACAGATATACCATTATGCTAACAAAATTATTCTTCTGGAGATATCAATTACCGTGGTCATACCAAATGAGACAACAGATGAAACAATATTGAAATGTCAATCTCTAGAAGTGATTATTCAAATTCCCCCGCTTGAAAAGTATACCTGCAGTTTGATGATACCCGCATAATAGAATTTCATATTAAAATGTTGAATTTGTCACGAGTCATAGCAAATATTCTAGATATTGATTATGACAAATGTATTGTCCGAGATTTGTGGGTGGAATAATCAATGCAAATAAATCATATCTCGTGACAATTATTTTAATATAAATAAACTTTGAGTTCAAACGTGTAATACACACATAGTGTTGACACGATTTACCATGTGAATTAAGAGCTCTAAAAGAGTTATCAATTATAAATGTTATGGTAATATAGAAATCTAGGAAGGACATGTCAAAATAGCTATATAGAATATTAATATACGAGACACAATAAGCATTGTCAAACTCATGATCGAGGAGGAGAATATGAAATGAAATTCATTGTATTGTGTTGTTTTATCGAAACCCCCAAAAGAATTTGAAAAATAATTTGAATGATTCTTAAGTAATCTGAAATGATATAGTGCTTTGTTGATTTTTATGATACATATTGTTTTCAAAAGATATAAATCACATAGATATGAGATAGTTAGATAAATTTTATCATCATTAGAAACAAAAGTGAAATAGCACTTGATTATGAGGTTGATTTGGCGAAACCATTGTGTTTCAAAATGTGTAAATCGCTTGAAGCGACGCTTGAAACGAATGATAGAACACAAAGTTACAGCTCGGTGCAATTACTATATTTTTAACGAAGATTATTTCCCGGCATTAGGGGAAGATCAGAAAACCCCCATTTTAAAATTAATGAATGCCGAGAAATTTTATAAAAATTAAAAAATCTTCCATGCATCATTCAAACTAACGTGCGTAAATAGTTTAACTTGTTGTGTATAGCAAGTAATTTTCCCGATGCTTGTATTGAATATAAAGGAGTGGATATTCATAAATGCACCAAGTCAAATTCGACTGATAATATTTATCTACGCCAGAAGCATAGAATACCAATCCGTGTAAAACATAAAAAATACGCGGACAATAAATTCAATATTGATATTAAGTAACCCCTTTTTGAAGACGAAACCCAAATAAATTTGCACGTGCAATAAATGATCAAATATTATGGTTGCAAAAGTACCAGATTCATGCATCAATAAGGATTTGGTTTATGCAAGTATCAAATCAACAATAAATTTTATAGGAAAATTTTATAATATATTATCACAGTCGTCGACGACATATTTACATCATATTTTGCTATTATTATGAATAATATGGATTAAGAACCCAAGTCAATAGTAAAGTGCAAGAAGCACATGGACTAGGTAAAAATGAAATATGCAATGGAGGTTGATCTTGACTTGAAAATTTTGGTTCTGTAGTGACCAAATATTGATTTTGATCAATTATATTCTCTCGTTACGGATAACATCATGTTCTGCTACCTAATGACTCTTGCATCAACTATTATTTTTTATATGACGTTGTGACCGTATATTTATAGGTCATTAGCGTGAATCTTTATACAAAAATCTTGATGAATTTCAGAAATAAAAATCACAACATGTATATTGTTCAGTTGCAAAGGTCGTTACATGGTTTTAAACATTCATGTTCAATGTTATATAATCAATTGAGTAAATTCCTCTCCGAATAGAAATATATATAAATAGCTCATGCATAATGTATTGTCATGAGTCATCTTTCTACACCCTTTATTGTTATTTATGAGAACAAATCGGATTGTGTTGCACAAATAAGTAGTGCGTATAACAATTTTAAGCCTCTACATTCACATTAAACTCAATAAGAGAGGTGATATACAATATTTATGCTCTAGCGACAATCTTCTGGATTTGTTCACTAAGTTCATTCCTACATGTTTTGGTAAAATATGCTTATAGTACGAAATGAGTACATTAGAAAGACTATTGTCATCACAACTTCAAAACAATTTTGGATTTTTGGTCCTGAAGACCAATGATTGTACTAATTTTCCTTTTAACTAATTATTTCCCAGAGAATGTCATAGTTAAAGATTTTTAACGAGGCAGTCAGTACAACAAATAAAAATGCATACGTCGTGAACTAATTCTCAGTCTTTTTGTCTCACTACGGTTTTCTAGCAAAGTTATCATGCAACTGAGATTGAGCAATCAGTTCATTTATTTGTTCACTGAGGCTTGTAAAGTTGATTGAAAAAAATAATATAATATATATATATATATATATATATATATATATATATATATATATATATATATATATATATATATTGCTTCAAATGTGATGAATTTATGGTTTAAGAAAAATTTGGATGTAAATTCATGATAAGGTCATTCTTGAAGAGTTGTGAATGGTAAATATCACTTATTATATAAATATCCATTTCATATACAAGATAGTTACACATAGACCAATGGTCATGAAGTACCGTATCTTGACGATGCATATGTTTTATAGTTGTTATTAGTGATCTTTGTGATTTTATTTTCGCTATGAATTCATTAGACATATTCAAGTGCTATTAAATGGTGAGAAAATGTAATGGTGCATGATGTATTTTTGGTTCAAATCACATACCATATCAAGGAAAAGTTAAAAGTTATAAACTTTATGAATAAAGAAAATTTATATCAAAGGAGACAGAACAAGCATTTGTCCTCAACACACATTTGTGGAAGATCTCAACAACACCGCTCAAGAAATCATTAATTATTCACCAAAGCATGTCTACTAATGCATTTGAGAAGAAGACCATGAAGTTGATTGAAATAATATAAACAGATGAATATGTACTCTTTTTCCTTCACTATGATTTTTTTCCCACAAGATTTTTTCCTAGTAAAGGTTTTAAGGAAGCAAATTCATTGTGTAATGGATATCCAAGCAAGGGCGGACTCATATAGGGCCAGGGGGTCCATGCCCCCCACTCAAATTGCCGTGCGAAATTACTAATATATCCTCTAATAATATTAAAATTCTGTGTATGTATATTATTTCGAACAACTTTTAATGCAATTGTCACTTTAGTTCAATTGGTAGAATGCATTATTTATGACCTGATGGTCATTGGATCAAAACCTAACAGCTATTTTTTTTTTGGTGATTAGCTTTCATATCACGAGTTGTATGCACCTATCGTTCATCAATTTTTTTTTGTGATTATCTTTCATATCACGAGTTGTATGCACCTATCAGTCATCAATTTTTTTTTTGGTAATTAGCTTTCGTTTCACGAGTTGTATGCACTTATCATTCATCATTATAATAGGTGAATAGAGTTCATATCACGATTTGTATGCACCTATCATTCATCAATATAATGTATCATAAACTTACATAATTAGTCTTTAGACTTTTTTGGTAATTAGCTTTTATAACATGTCTATTAATTCATCATTCTAATATATACATAACATAAGGGTCACGAGTTGTAATCACGAGTTGTGTGCATCTATCATTATAACATCATTATAATATATCATAAACTTACATAATTAGTCTATAGATTTTCGGTGATTAGCTTTCATAACATGTCTATTAATTCATCATTCTAATATATCATAAACTTACATAATTAGTCTTTAGACTAACACACATACACAACATAACGGTCACGAGTTGTATACACCTATCAATTTTCCGTATAAAGATACGCGTGTCTGTTGTTAGTATTAAATAATAATAGCTAATATTTATCCAAAATCTAAACTGACAAAAACCTTCTTATTTATATATTTATGAATTTTTTTATTGTGAATTTTCAAGAAAATTCTCGCTACGATATTTTAGTGAGAATTTGACCTCTACTGAAAAAAAATCCTAGGTCCGCCACTGCATCCAAGGGGAAGTGTTATGAAAATAATGTTTAATGGAGGTCTGTTCCAAGATATTACATAAATGCAATATTTAATACCATTCATTACATAAGTTATAGATTCCAAAAGTCATAACCACTCATTAGTATTCATTGTATGGGTTACAAACTTCTCATAGCTGAATACATGGTGTTGTACCTATTTATTCATTACCTTTGAAAGAAGTGAATTGATAGATGAAGTAATAAGTTAAGTTAAGTCTTCCTTTTTGTCTACATCTTTGTTCTAATATTTTAGTAGTTTTTATTTTATTTTATAACAGTATGTCATTTCTTAAATGTATAAACATGAAAGCATTATGATAATGATACGATATGATCCAAATCGATTCAACCCGATTGGTTTTAAGGCATTATACTAACAATAACAATGATTGTACGAAAATATTATTATATTGAAATAAAATATTGTATTTGAAATAAATTAATGTTCTGGTAGCCAACTTACGGCCTTGGAAATATTGGTAAGGTTCAAGTTATAAGAGACTCTAAAATTATACTAAGAGGCTCTAAAATTGCACTAAGGTTGCAGATCGGAATTCCTAACCGACTCCAGCGTATGAATTGTACTCCCTATTATACCAGGAGAAGGGTCTGATGTTGGAAATTCTTGAGAACTCCCTCCACGGACGGAGCAAAAAGTGGAGTCTTGGTCAAAGCAAGCCGCCCTATCACACTGCACTGAATCTGAAGTCTATACTTGCTTATCTAAAAGTCTGGTGTTTCTGGAAATACTGACAATAGGTTTTTTTGTCTGACCGAAAACTGATTTAACTCCTGGAAACAAAACTATAGTTGTTTCTTCTTAAAATACTTATAAATCAATGTTGGGTCGGTTTTTATTGAAATTGTCTCAAATTTAAAACCTCAAAGATAGTTTCCATCTTTCTAAAACAATCTCTAATATATGTAATTATTTTATGTACATTATAATCAATGATCAAAATAGGTAGAAATACTTTTTTTTAAATCAACAATACATTTAAACTAAATAGAATCTCTAAACATTGAATCTCAAACCAACATATTGTCATCTTTAAACTTAAAAAGATGTTATGTTTTCAAGTTTTAGCCCCACTGGCTCTACGAGCCAAAGCCACCGTATCCCTGGTGGCACTTCTGTGTTCTGATTATATTCTGTGTTTTTCTGTAATGCTCGGTTTATTTAACAATTATACTCTGTTGTTATAAAGCTATACCGAACATAAATGCAAGTTAAACGACATGATTATTTCCAAAAACATAAAATGATAACGAGCTCTTAATACTACACTCATTACCTCTTGTTTGATACATGATAAACTATTCAGATTCTGATTATTTAATGTAGAGATTCTACTCAATCTATCATTATAAGAGTTCCCTTTAAACTCGTTCTTAAACTTGCCTAAAAGTTTGTATCCATAAATTGAACTTGGATTATAAATGTCTTACAAAGAATTCCTCACTTATTCGTTTTGAACCATTTAATCTTCTTTGGTTCTGTAAATAGATATTGTCCAAAATGCAAAAACAGCACTAAGAATCCACTTGGATGTAATGATCTTTGATGTTGTTAACTCCCAACAGTTATAACCTTTTAATCTTCTTTGGTTCTATAAAAGCAGATGTTGTCCAAAATGCAAAGACAACACTAAGAATCCACTTGGATGTAATGATCTTTGATGTCATTGGCACTCTTACTCTCTCAATTTATCTTATTTTACGTTCCGGATTTACTTTTTCAACACCTTAAAGAACAATCAACTCCAATAACACTCCCTATATCATTCCTCAAAATTACTTTTCTCTCACATCTTAACTAACTAATTTAACTACCAACACATTTAACCTCTTTTTTTACTTTTTTTACTTTGTTTATGAAATTCGGAATGAAATATTATATATTTATAAAGTTAGATTTTAATATGTCATGACGTTAAAAAAAATGGCGTATGTTTGTTGAAAAATATCGTATAAGTATACTAAAAGAATGCCGTATGTAATTTTTGTAACAAAAAAATAGCATCTTTTATAATGTCGTGTACTTTTATCTAAAAGTATATCAATCTGAAAGATAAATTTTGATTAAAATATGAGTAACTTCGTTTTCTAGATCTCCAGTAATTATAGGTATGACCTATCCTATTAAATGTGTAACAACAATTTTGTTTAAATAATTAAGTGTTTTTTCGACCACATATTTTACAAAATGAAGATTTTAATATGCCTTATGGGCTTATAAATTAATGACATATGTTGTTTATGTATGAAAAAATGATTTTTTTTTTTCCTGGTAACTTTATCTAAAATATATAATAAAGCATACTTTCTATTATTAATACATGTAAAATAAATTTTATTTTATAATGTTTGATCGGTGTTTTTTTTTATAAGTATCACAACTTGTTTCCCTCAACACAAAAAAAAAATGGGACAAGGGTCCAAAAGGACACGAAATAGATTTAATTAGGCAGATAGGCCATGCTAAAATTTTAATTGATTATAAGGACACAAATTAGATAGATAGACCAAAAAATACCCTAAATGAAACAAATGTTTTTTTTTTTGTCTGAAAGAGACGCTGTTGTAGTAAAAGTTTTTTTTTTTTCGGACGTGAAAGTTTTTGTTTCCTGGACATGAAAGTGTTTTTTTTTGTTTACCACCGCGATGCAGTGACCACCCGCGATGCACATACGCCACGATGCAGAGACACCTCGATGAAGTGACACCGCAATGCGTTGACAACCGCGATGCAGTGATACCGCGATGCATTGACCACCCCCGATGCATTGACACCGCGATGCAGTGGCCATCGCGATGCAGTGACCACCCCAATGCATTCACCACCACGATTGTTGGTCCCTTGGAAAGGCCGACACAAGTTTAGAGGGGGGGTAAATAAACTTGTCACCAAAAACTAGATTTTAAGTCTGATTAGTTCAGTTCAAAACTTGTGTGGAGTTAAGCTGACTAAGCTAAGTATAATTCAAAACTGACTTATGATGAAACTGAGTCAACCGGTAGCGGATAAGTTTTAGCCTTTATGCAGATCTTGTTGTATCTAAGAAAAAGCTGATGAGAGTGCAAAACTGAATTCTGGTGAATGTCAGTTTGTGAACTATGAGTGAATATCAATTAGTTTGTTCAGTTACGCTTGAATCAATCACAAAGCTGATATACAGAATAACAGAAAATAAATGCGTAAAGTAAGTAAGGCAAGAGTTATAGTGGTTCCAGGTGGTGTAATCCTGTCAGTCTACTCTTCCCATGTGATGTAGGAGGAAAATTCTACTAGAACTTTCTGAGGTAGCCGGTTACAAAAAGTCCTAATTGATAGTCCTTGACTAGTCCCTGTCTTCACTATATAAACAACTGTAGAACATGTGAGATTGCTGCTCTGCAACTGCTTGAAACACTGGTCCTTAGAGGGTAGTATTGCCTTTTTCTCCAGCTCCACCACAAACACAGTCTACCCGACTGCAAACAACTACAACTGTCCTTGGAAAATCCTAAACCGGATTGCTTCACAATCTAAACCTTTGATAAAAATCAAAGTTGGGCTGAAATCAATAAATTGATTCTTGCTTGTGGTTCTTCTAAGTGTCGAATTCTGGATTTGATCTTTGTAGCTTGACCACTTGAAGAATTCTAGATGTGATCTTGTAAAGCGCAAATATTGATAGCAATTAATATGAACAAAGACTTAGGCAGAATAATTCTTGTATTCTCCCATTGTTGTATTTGTTCGTTGATCCTTGATGCCAAGTCCTCTATTTATAGTGTGAGGTCCAACGTTCATCTTGAATTTGAATTCTATCAACGTTCATACTTTCAGATGTCAGATGTCAGTGACCGTTCTGACATGTCAGTTCTTCATCCAATAATATTTCTTGATTTGTAACGTTCGAATGCATATTCAGTTCTTTGGATGACTGACTTGAAAACTGGGTAGCTTGATCAGTTTTAAACTGCGTATGTCAGTAATCAGTTTGTTAACTGACTTAGAGCATTAACTGAGTTTTTACTCTTCTTCAAAACATAGTATTCTATTTATCTGATTTTATATGACTTAATCAGAGTACATCATATCCTTAATAAATCATCTAAGATATCATTGTCCTTATGATTCTTAGGTCACATTGTCCTCTTGTATGAAGACCTAAACAAGATCCATAAAGTCAGTTCAGGCCATCATAGACTTACCTGAATTCTAACTTTACAGTCTCAACTTAAAACTTCATAAACCGAGTTTGAACCCTCAGTTCTTTATTCTTCAATAACTGAGTCTGTGTCCCTCAGTTCTTCATCTTCTAGATAAGTCAACCGAGTCTGTGTCCCTCAGCGAACTTACCTTCTTGAGTTCTGAGTAAACTTTAGTTATAGGTGACATCTTCCGTTTTAGTCAATATCCAGTTTTCTAGATGATTTCCAGTTTTCAATTTTACGACACTCTAACTATTACAATTCTTGTCTGATATAACCTATACGATTATCAGACTCTAATAAATCCTATACATTCAGTTCTAGACATCTTTTAGCTTTTCACTATAAGAGCTAACTTCAGCACTTCATCAATAGGGTGTAAGCAAATAACTAGATAAATACGATGAATCATCAAAACATAAATTTTATTTCCAACACTTTCCCCCTTTTTGATGATGCCAAAACTCTCCTTAAAAGAAAAGCTTAAAGATAAAAACAATGCAAAACAAAGTAAAACTGGAAACTGGATATATCATTAAGATTCTCAAAAACTGGATCAAACGAAGTAAACTGAAATAAAAGCGAAGTAGCTCTCTGTGTAACTAGAAAGAATTTCCTTTGCTTATCATGAAGATGATATTCATCTTCCAACTTTGTGTCTTCTTTGGTGAATACTTTGTTATAATCCACTTGGCTTGTTAACTTCCATTTTCTCCAAAGAACTAACTTGGGAAGATCAATGTTGTCTCTGTAATATTTTTCAAATTCATCAACATCTGTCTTCATTTGTTCTTTCTAATCTCTGATTTGAAGTCTCTCTTCGATCGTCTTTAGCTTCTTGTAATTTGCCATTTTCTGATTATAAAAGTCATCTGACAAGAAGTAATTAAGAGATTCTTCAAAATTTTTGTACCTGTACTTGTCTCGGATTTTATCTAATGAAAAATAAACAAGTAATAAAATAAATCCGGTTTACCCCAAGTGCAGGGATCGTAGTATAGCGATTACAACCGGAGTCGAATCACATGGAATCGAGGTTGGTCTAGCTCTTAATTTTTCTAAAGATTGTCACGAAAAATAACTAAAAACGAAAACGAAGAAACAATAAACTGGACAGAGGGTTGTCAATCCAAAGCCAGGAAAGATAATTGCGAACGAAAATAACTCTAATCTATAAATTAAAAAGAAAACAAACTTCTAAGAAAACAACGAAGAACAAGGCACAAAGATAATTTCAATTAATTTTTACGAAGAACAAGCATTGATCCACCTATCCCGCTACTCTCAATTTCTACCCTAGATCGAGATTTAATAAAGATGTGGTTCACCTATCAGAGGTATGAATTCCTACTCTCGTAGATAATTCGCCTATTAATCTTTCATCTCTCAATCTTAAAGATTAATGCTTCCATAACGAAGGTGTAAGATTTCTCAATCTAGCAACCTAGAAATTTAACCTAGAAACTCTCGTTATTTTTAGGTTAAAAATCTAATCTTTACTACGGTGATTTAGGTCTAACAACGATTTTCATCAAACGTTAAACATCACAAAGCAACCATCTCTCGATATAAATTGCAAAATCAATACAAAACGTAATAAAGAAACAACTTTATTTAAAACTCACAAAACATCCAAGATTCGAAATCAAAACGCTGCACGATCGGCTTCACAAGGCTTGTTCAAATTTGTTAGCCTCTATTCATCATTGATATGCAAATAATATAAATAAAAAGTAGAAGAAATTATGTTCTTGGTAGCAGGGAAACGCAGCTAGGGCGCCCCCAAGGGGCCTGGGGCGGCCAGGGATCGAATTGTGGTCCTAGGGTTCAGAAAAACGCGTCTATTTATAAGTTTTAGAGTCGGTTTCGTGAAGTCGGTGGACTGGACGCCCGTCCAAAGTGTTGGACGCCAGTTCAGTCATGCATAAATTCGTCGAGTCGGGCCGAGCTGGATCAGACGCCCGTCCTATAGGTTTTTGAACGCTCGTCCACAGAAAATCTGAACATCCTGAATCAAAAGGCTCTTCCTGGATGCCCGTTTACTTCCTTGGACGCCCGTCCAAGCTGACGGAGCATCAAACGCACGTCCAACTTGTAAATCTTCATTCCAACTTCAATATGCATCTTCCTCCCTCTATTTAACCTTCAATTTAATATCTTTTTAGCTCATCCCTTGCCATGTAAATGTACCTACAAGGTAATAGAAACGTGCAAAAATGTAACATCACATATATAAAGATATTTACCAATAAAATTACATAATTAACTCGATTTTGCACTTTAACCGTTTCAATACGCATTCTTTCAATATTCCATTTAAACCCTCAATTTTCTATAAAAAAGTAATAAAACACGAATGAAAATTGCTACGAAATAATATCATATATATCGTAAAAATCACCGTCAACAGTACTTGGTCTTGGTATGATTGTAATCTTTTACAAACTTCGTCAACAGATCCTAAGTAAGGGTAGCTCTTTTATCTCCAGGTTGACTGTATTTCAAAATAAGCTGCTCATCACTGAGTTCTTCAACCTGTATGATATTGGATTCGGTTGCTGATGTTGATTTCCCTTTCAAGTTGGTCAGTAGCTTCAGTTTCTCCTCTTGTAACTTCTGTTTTTCTTCTTCTACTTCCCCTTTTTTTGGCATCAAACATTTTATTTATCAAGAGATGAGTTGCTTTCTGATCCTCTGCTATGCCTTTTTGAGAATTTAGAACTACCGTAAGCTGAGTTTCTAGACCATAAATCCTCTGATTTAGGTGCCATTTTGTCTTAGCTTGATTTTCACGATCTTCTTCGGTTGTGACTTCAAACTTTTCTTTCAGTTTAAGAATTTCAGAAACTGAGTTAGAAGTTGTTTTCTTGATAGTGTCAAGCTTTGTGTGAACTGAGACATCAATCTGCTTCCTATAATACAAATAACCAGAAATCCTTGATAGTAGAGCGTTATATTCATCTTTCTGATTTAGCATAATGTCCAAGGTTGATTGAACCTTGTTCAGTTCTTCAACTGTCAGTCTTTCAGTTGGATCTGCTTCTTCTTTAGTTAAAGACAGATTGTCATCTTCTAACACCATCAGTTGCTGATTGTCAGCTTCTTGTGCTTCCTCCTGATTGTCAGTTGTCTGATTCCCAACTGGCAATCCTTCCTGCTGAGTACCAGTTTGCCTTTCTTGACCTTCAGTTTGTGCTTCAGGCTGTAAAACTTTCCTCTGTTCAGCTTCTTTCCTTGAATCATCTTTATCGTCATCTTTCTTCTTTAAAACATCCTTCGGTATAGATGATGTAAGTGATTATCTTCTCTGATCTATTTATTCAATTCTCGTATAGTATTTAGTGAGAAATTCATCCATAGGAAACAATGCATATAAGTCTTCTAATTCAAGTTTCTCCAAGAATAGCTTCTCTTCACTTCGCAAAACATCCTTGATAGATACTCTTGAATCTTCAGTCTTGAGCTTCAGCTTCATCAGGTTCAAAGCTGTATTCTGATTGTTGTTGAGTTTCCTGCTGCTTAAATTGTTGTTGCTCTTGATTGACATCCATAGCAGAAACTTGTTTCTCTGAGATCTTCTGCTTCTTTTGAGAAACATCTTCAGCAAACGGACTGACTTCAGTTGTCAGTTGTTGTTCCCCCTCAGTTGGTGCTATCTCACTTGAAGTACCTGGAAACAAACATCTTCCAACTGACTTAACCTTCTGTGAGTCAGCTTTCTGCTTAACTCTTTTATGTTCAGCTATTTGCTGAGATACAGTTTTATTGGTTTCAGGCTGGGAAGTCTTCGAGGTTTCTTTCCTAGAACTTACCACTTCTTTTCCTTGACTGAGTCTTTCCAGGTAATGTTGAATTACCAAACTAAGCGATTTCTTCAACCAAAATCTGCCTACTAACTGTCTTCCGTCAGCTTTGGTTTTGCTAACGCATGCTAACTCAGCTATGTGTTGTTTCTTGATCTGGTTGAACACATATCCTGCCCAGTTGAACTCAATTTCATCCAATATAATGTTCATCAGATGTATCCCATCTTCAGATAGATTATCCAATCCTTTGTGATGTCCGATGACATGTTGACCAATCCATCTGCTGAGTAGAGCAAACTCAGTTTTGAGACTGTTGAGCTTTGTATTGAGGTTGGCAGGTTGATCTGATGCTGAAATCTGTCTGAGAAATGCTTCACGTTTGAGCGGTAAACAGGCTAAGTCTATTGATTCCATAAGAGGTTTCTTGAAATTGAATAGCTGCCTGATTATCTCTTCATTGATAATCACTTTTTCTCCACGAACCCTTGTCACTAGTGAGTTCCTCACCATTTTCATATTTTCCCAGAATTGCAAAATCCCTTCCAAGTCAAGATATTCTTGCAATTTTGTCTCCAATAGGGTCTTCAAACCTTGTGTCTTCATGATCTTTTCATGTATATAATTTGCAAGAAGAGTGTTGTTGCAAATTTTTTATAATATTCCAAAGAGAGGCTTTGTAAAACGGTGATTAATCTAGATTCTTGAGTGTGTTTGGAGGTGTCCATTGTAAAAAATTTCTGAGTTTTGAGAGAGAGAAAGGAAATTTGAATTTTTGTGTATGGAGAGAGATAATAATGTGAAATTATATAGGGGGAGGCTGACCGTTTTTTATTTGATTCCACGATCTTCTGCAGATTTCGTACCAACTTTTCAAATTCCACTGAGTGGTTTTTATAACCGATGCATGTACAATCTGACATTTGGGGTGTACACGCTACAAATTCTGACAAAAGGTGGCGGCAATTAAATGCAATGTAACTTATGTCGGTTTTATCCTTTCAACTTTTGACTTTCTTTGACTGGATAAAAACTGAGGCTGAGATCAGTTTCTTGTGGAGTTCAGTTCCGTCATCTTTCAGTTACAGTAGTCAGTTTGAGATTTTTGAAGTCAATGATTGATCTGTCAAGTGAGCGCACTCAGCATGACAAAGATCAATCCCCTTGACGAATCTCTAAGCTTGAACTGACTTAATTGATTTTGATAATTCACAATTCAGTTCTTAGCTTTGAAAACCTTTCTTTGTCCAGTGGTTTTGTAAAGATGTCAGCCAACTGATCTTCAGTTGGGACATAGAGAACTGTAACATCCTTTTTCTCTACATGATCCCTTATAAAGTGATGTCTTACATCAATGTGCTTTGTCCTTGAGTGCAAAACTGGATTATCAGTTATAGCTATTGCACTTGTGTTATCACACATTATAGGAATCAGTCCTTCTTCTATTCCGTAATCTCTTAACTGTTGTCTTATCCATAAAACTTGAGCACAACAGCTTCCAGCTGCTATATATTCAGCTTCAGCTATTGATGTTGAGATTGAGTTTTGTTTCTTACTGAACCATGACACAAGTCTATTTCTAGTAACTGACATGTGCCTGAAGTACTTTTTCTATCCACCTTGCATCCAGTATAATCTGAGTATGAGTAGGATATCAGTTTGAATTCTCCTTCTCCTGAATACCATATCCCTACTCATGATGTGTCTTTTAATACTTCAAGGTTCTCTTGACATCTGTAATATGACTTTCTTTAGGTCTGGTTTGAAATCTGGCACAAACACCAACTGCAAAGGATATGTCAGGTCTACTTGCTATGAGGTAAAGTAGGCTTCCAATCATTCTTCTGTAGAGATTTTGATCCATATCCCAGCCATCCTTGTCTTCATCAAGCCTGATGTTGGTTCCTATAGGTGTTGCAATGCCAGTTGATTTCTCCATTACAAACTTCTTGATCAATTATTTTGTATACATGGTTTGATGAATGAATATTCCTTCATCCATTTGTTTTACTTGTAATCCGAGAAAGTAATTCAATCCTGCCATCATACTCATCTGAAATTTGTTGTTCATCAAACTTGCAAAATTTTCAAAGAGTTGTTCATTTTCTGATCCAAAGATAATATCATCAACATAGATCTGAACTATGAGAGTACTTTCTTCAACTTTCATTCTGAATAAAGTCTTGTCAATAGTTCCTTTGATCAATCCATTGTCAACCAGAAAGCGAGATAGAGTTTCATACCAAGCTCTTAGTGCCTGCTTCAGTCCATAAAGAGCTTTTCTCAGTTTGAAGACGTTATCAGCTTGATCCTTAAGTTCCATCAAAGTCTATTCCTTCTGCTTGTGAGTATCCTTTGGCTACAAGCCTAGCTTTATTTCTAACAATATTTCCATCTTCATCAAGCTTAGTTTTGAATACCCATTTGGTGCTGATTATGTTGACATGATCCGGTTTATCCACCAATTCCCATACTTGATTTCTTTCAAATTCATTAATTTCTTCTTGCATGGCTAATATTCAACATGGATCTCTCAATGCTTTTTTTTATCTCTTTAGGTTCTGTTTGAGATAAAAGCATGCAATCATAGCATCTAACTGATGTCTTGTGCGAACTCTTTGTTGAAAATCACCAATCACTTGATCTTCAGGATGATCTCTCATCCATTGATGTACACGATGTTGCATTAGAGGGTCTTAATTTTGTTGAACTGGATCATCATGAGCTTCTTCTTGATTTCCTTAGGTTTGATTATCTTGAGCTGGGTCAGTTTCAAGTTGTTTAGTTGTAGGTTGTTCAGCTGTTTGAAACTGAGGCTGATCCTGATCTGAAGATCATGAAATTCTAAATCTCTCAAGGTCGACAAAAACTGATTCCGGCATCATTGGTAACTGAGACTGAGAAACTGATTCTTGTTTATCTTTAGTTATGACACCAGGAAAGTTTGGTTCATCAAAAACTACGTGTATAGACTCTTCATGCTTGAGTGTCCATTTGTTCAGTAATCTAAACGCTTTAGTGACACTTGAGTATCCCAAAATTATGCATTCGTCAGCTTTAGGCTGAAAGGTTTTGAGTTGATCCTTTCCATTGTTGTGGATAAAACATTTACTTCCAAAGGCATGAAAATATGATACATTCGGTTTTCTACCATTCCAAATCTCATAAGGTGTCTTCTCATGTCTTTTGTTCAAGAGAGCCCTGTTATGTGTGTAGCAAGTTGTGTTGACTGCTTCTGCCCAATACCTTTCTGGTAAGTTAGATTCACAGATCATAGTTCTTCCAGCTTCTTTAAGTGTTTTATTCCTTCTTTCAGCTACTCTATTTTGCTGAGGTGTTGGTGTGGCTGCAAGCTGATGTAGCACACCATTTTCTCCGTAATATTCAATGATTATATTGTTGAGAAACTCTGTTTCTTTATCTGATCTAATCTTGACCACTGTTACACATTTCTGGTTTTGGAATATCTTGAGAAGTTCTGTGAGTTGTTGCTTGGTTTCACTCTTCTTTGACAAGAAAATTACCCATGTATATCTTGAGTAATCATCCACTACTACCAGTGTGTATTTCTTTCCACTAACACTGATAGGTATGACTGGTCCAAATAAGTCCATGTATAGAATTTCTAGGACTATTGAAGTTGAATGCTGAGATTTTGTCTTGAAACTGGCTTTCACTTGCTTTCCCTTTTGGCAAGCATCACACAAGCTATCCTTCTTGTAAGAAATCTTAGGTAATCCAATTACTAATTGCTTCTTGACCAGTGTGTTGATGTCATCAAAGTTGAGGTGACTTAGTTTCTTGTGCCATAACCAGCTGACTTCTGATTTGGTATGCACAAGTAAACAAGTCTCTGAGACTGTTGTTGACCAATCTACAACATACATGTTCTCTCTTCGTCTTCCAGCAAGAACTACTTGATAAGCTGATTCACTGACTACGATGTAAAATTCCTTATCAAATGTGACTATGTATCCCATGTCACAAAATTGACTAGTGCTGAGAAGATTGTAGTGCAGTCCTTCCACAAATGATACATTCTTGATTGTAAGACCGTTTCTGATCAGGGTTCCATAACCTCTTGTAAATCCAGGTATGTCCTTGCTTCCGAAATTGACTTTAGGTCCATCCTTGGCCACAAAATTAGTGCGACAGTCCTTGCCCTTTGTCATGTGCCTTGAGCATCCACTGTCAAAGCACCAAATATCCTGCAAGACAAATTAAAAGGTTTTAGGTACCAAACTCTGCTTGGGTCCATAGGGGTCAGTTTTTAGTACAACTCGGGGGATATTTCCATAAGGTCTTCTCTAGAAATTGTTGCACTTGTTTTCATATATATAAGCCACACTCCCATAGTATCTATTTTTTGACTGTGTCTTATTTATATGGTCTCTCAAGTCTTTTGGCTGAAACTGATTTCCATGATGCATTCTATTATTGAAGACTGAGTAATAACCATCATTCTGTCTGTACTGATGTCTGTACTGACTTCTATACTGAGACTTCTGCTGAGGACTGGGGTAAGTCCTTTGCTGAGTCTTGGACTGAAACTTATGATAAGTTTTCTGTCTTGAATGATTGTTTTTGTCAGTTTTAATAATGGGTTCAGAGAAATTCCAATCATCATCAGTGGGAAATAATCTGCCTTTCCCCCTGACTGTGTGAATCTTTGAATGATTTACATTCTGGGATTTACTTTATTACAGTATAAAAGCTTATAGGAATGCTGAGTGCACTTTGCTGATCAATCGAAGATATCGGCACTGACTCGCCGACAAAGATGAACACTTGCGACTGGGCCGACAATACAGAGACTCGAAACTCGCCGATCGTTTTACATAATGCGGTTATCTAGTTGTAGTCTGTTGTAACCTCTTGTAACCAACTTCTAACTGATTTATGAGGTGTATGAAGCTATAAATACCCCATGATCATCCACATTGTAATCAACTTGTAACTTTTACATGATCAATAATAATTCCGCATTTTATTTTGTTTGTTTGTAATTCTACAAACTTCATCATGGTATCAGAGCAGAAATTTGAGAATTTCTAATAGCTTTCCTGCGTTTTTTGAAGAAACTTGAGAGTGTTCTTCATTTTTTCTGGAGTTTTTTTTTCAGTTTCTTGAGAGTAAACTGTCATCTTTTCCTCTGGTTTTTTAATCAGTTCTTGATCAGTTTTTCACTATCATTGTTGATTTGAGAATCAATTATGAAATTCTTGATAGCCATGGCAGCTAAGAAACAAGAAATCAGTCCCTGCAGTCTATTCTATGTTCATCCTAATGAGAATCCGTCTCTGGTTCTTGTCCAGCCATTGATGAATGACAACAACTACAATCCCTGGAAAATGTCAATGGAGATGGTGTTTATCACCAAAAACAACATTGTCTTCGTAGAAGGCACAATTAAGAGGGCAGAAGTAGATTCAGTAGAATTCCATGAATAGAGACAATGTGATACAATGGTGAGATCATGGATCTTAAATTCTGTTGAAAACACCATTGCACAAAGTTTGATGTACTTCAAGAATGCACATGCAATATGGAAGAATCTTGCAGCAAGGTTTTCAAATGTTGATGCATTAAGACTTTCAGATCTTCTTGAAGAGATGCATCTACTGAAACAAGGCACAGATTCTGTCAATCAATACTTTACCAAATTGATGATTCTTTGGGAAGAAATCAAGACCACAAGGCCTGTAACAATCTGTTCTTGTGATCCACAATGTCACTTCAATGCAATCAGCAATCTGATGGATCATATGGAAGCTGAACATGTCATGAAATTCCTTAAAGGTTTAAGGGGTGAATTTGAACCAATGGTCTCACAGGCAATGTTGATGGTGCCTATTCCAGAAATTCATGATGCCTTTGCAATGGCAATCAAGTTTGAGAGACAGAAGTCATATGTGGCTAACAAGGCCAAGAATCAAGATTCCATGGTCCTATTGTCACACAAGAATGGACAGGGACAAAATCAGACTGTCAGCAGACCTAACTCTGCTGCAAATCCCAGGCCCAAAAATCCCAAAAAGATGCAATGCAGCTTTTGTGGATTCAATTGTCATACTGAGGAGACCTGTTACAATAAGCATGGTTTTCCCCCATGTTTTAAATCAAAAAAGGCAAATATGGTAGAAGAGGAGCAGTCAACAGAAGAAGATCAGGGACCAAGCAGGTCTGATGGAGCAGGGTTTCCCAATCTTACTGCATAACAACTTGACAAGTTGATGGCTCTGCTGAATGACCCTCCAAGACATGCAAGATTTGCTGTTGACCAACCTGATGACATTGTTACACATTACTCACCTGCCACAGGAATAGGTGATCAAAATTTAGTAAGATCAATACAATGGATCTTAGACTCTGGTGCCACAGATCACATTGTAGGATCATTAGATCTATTAAGTAATCCAAAACCTTCATCTGGTATAAAAATGGGATTACCTAATGGAAATAATGTCTCTATCACACACATAGGCCAAGTGAGGATCAACACTCAACTGGTCCTACATGATGTGTTTTGCATTCCTATTTTAAAATATAACCTTTTAGCTTTACCTTCTTTCATTAATCATACAAAAGGTGCAGCTATTTTTTCTGCTAACAAGTGTGTTTTTTGCAGGACAAGAACAAGAACATGATTGGTTCAACTGAGTTACAGAGAGGACTTTATGTCATGGATCAGCCAATAAGACTTTCTATTACCAATGCTGTAGAGAATCACACTTTATCTGATAGATTAGATGATGCATTTTTATGGCACTACAGACTTGGACACTTGCCTGATAAGAGACTGCAAGTCATCAGTTCATAGTGTGCTGATGTCAAATTCTGTAATCAAGATCTTTGTTATGTCTGTCCTATGGCAAAATTGATGAAAAGTCCTTTTCCTTTAAGTACCACTATTGTAAACACTATTTTTGATCTTGTTCACATGGATTTTTGGGGTCCTTTGAGACATAATACTGTGAATGGACAGCAATAGTTTCTTATTATTGTAGATGATTTTTCTAGGTTTTCTAGGGTTTTTCTTATGAGGCATAAATCTGAAGCTTCTGACCTTGTTAAATCCTTTGTTAAATATGCTTTTACTCAGTTTCATAAAATTATTAAAGTGATTAGATCTGACAATGGTGTAGAGTTTCAACTTAATGACCTTTATGCTCAGCAGGGTATCATACATCAGACATCTTGTGTCGGTACACCTGAGCAAAATGGTATTGTTGAAAGAAAACATCAGCATCTGCTGAATGTTGCTAGAGGTTTGAGGTTCCAGAGTAATCCACCAATTGAATATTGGGGATTTTGTCTTTTACATGCTGTTAAATTGATTAATGCCACGCCTACCACTGCTGAAAGAAAGCACTCCACACAAAATTCTTGATGGCACCAAACCAGATTATTCTGTGTTTAAAGTTTTTGGTTGCTTAGTTTTTTCATGTACACTTTAGCAGTATAGAACCAAGTTTGATTCAAGATGTAGGACTTGTGTCTATCTTGGGAATTCAACCACCTCCAAGGGTACTATTTTGTTAGATATTACCAACAAAGATGTCTCTGTTGCTAGAAATACTCAATTCCATGAAACTTACTTTCCTCTTTTTCAGGAGGTGTTGGGAAAACCTAGACATCTTGCTGACATGGATGTCCCTTTGCCAGTAATGGACAGTTTTGATGACCTGCTGAATGTGTCAGCAGACAATCGGCAATGGGATCAACAACAGCTGATACGTCCAATGCAGGGCATGAACCAGTAAATCAGGCACCTGAACCCACACAACTAAGAAGGTCGACAAGAACAAAGAAATCACCAATCTTTTATCAAGGGGGTGCTCATAATGTTCAGCAGACTCCACATCTGCTGAGTGAAGTAATGAGTCTAGACAATCTCTCAGCAGACTATGCCAGATTCATTAATGCTATTGATGCTGTTAAAGAGCCTAAGACCTACAATCAAGCTATCAAGCATGATGAATGGAAGGAGGCAATAAACAAAGAAATTGAAGCTCTACAAAAGACTCACACTTGGGAGATAGTTGATCTGCCTCCAGGCAAGAAACCCATAGTGTGCAAATGGGTATACATAATCAAATATAATCCTGATGGATCAGTAGAGAGATACAAAGAAAGATTAGTAGCAAAAGGCTATACTCAGACAAATGGGATTGATTATCAAGAAACCTTTTCCCCCATTGTCAAGATCACTACAGTCAGAACCTTACTTGCAGCAGCATCAACCAACAACTGGCATTTACATTGAATGGATGTCAATACTGCCTTTCTACATGGAGATCTACATGAAGAAGTGTACATGCAGTTGCCACCAGGCTGTGCAGCAACTAAACCAAACCAAGTTTGTAAACTTACCAAATCATTATATAGCCTCAAACAAGTCAGTAGACAATGGAATTGCAAGTTGACTACATCATTGGAGGCTCAAGGATTCATTCAATCCAAGCATGACCACAGTCTATTCACAAAAGGGTCAGGACAGTCATTTATTGCCTTATTGGTATATGTAGATGACATCATAGTTTCCAGTCCTAGTGAAGAGTTGATTTAGCAAGCTAAGGATGCTTTACATCAGCAGTTCACCATCAAAGATCATGGAAAATTGAGATATTTCCTAGGCAGTGAGGCTGCTAGATATCCCAAAGGTATATATATTTCACAAAGAAAGTACACACTTAACCTCCTTGAAGAATATGAGTTTTTGGGAGCCAAACCTGCCAAGACACCTATGGAGTCCAAACAGACCTTACAATATGGTGATTTACCACTTTTAGAAGACAACACTGCATACAGATCCCTAGTAGGTAAATTAATTTACCTCACATTTACCAGACCAGACATTGCCTTTGCCCCCATTGAAAACCATATGAAGGCAGCTTACAGGCTGCTGAGATACTTGAAGACCAATCCTGGCCAAGGAATCTTCTTCCCAGCAGACAATAATCTTGTACTTAAGGGTTTTACGGATAGTGATTGGGCTGGTTGTCCTGAAACAAGAAGATTAGTCTCAGGTTACATAATGTTCCTAGGAGATGCTCCATTCTCCTGGAAAGCAAAGAAACAAACAACAATTGCCAGAAGCTCATCAGAGGCTGAATACAGGACAATGGCAAAGGCAGTTTGTGAAATCCAATGGCTTATCTACATACTACAGGATTTACAAATTCCAATTCAGTTGCCTGCTGTCCTATTTTGTGACAATACCAGTGCAATGCACATTGCTCACAATCCTATCTTCCATGAAAAAACCAAACATATTGAAATTGACTGTCATGTTGTGAGAGACAAGGTCAAATCAGAACTCATCAAACTTCTTCCAGTCAATACCAAAGAACAAATAGTTGACATCCTCACCAATTAGATGCACCGATTTTCTCTTATCTACTAGATAAATTGGGAGTTTCAAATATTTTTCAGACCTCAAGTAGCTGATGGGAATACTGAGTGCAAGCTGCTTATGAACCACTCACAGCTTGAGGGGGTGTTACAGTATAAAAGCTGATGGGAATGCTGAGTGCACTTTGCTGATCAATCGAAGATATTAGCAGCCCGCTGACAGCATGAACACCAGCATCCTACTGACAATACAGAGACTCAGATGTTGGAAAGGTGTCCTAAACCCAATCGGGTTGGACCGGATCCGACCGGGTCGGGTCATTTACAGTCTATTTAGTTCATGTAATAACTTTATTATAATTAATAAAAGCACTTATGTTATTATATATTGTTTGTTGTATATATATAGTAACGTCCCTAGTGTTAATCTGTGATAGAAAAACCTTGATAGTGATCATGGTTGATGAGATCTCTAATCACTATAACAAGATTGGTACGTAAATGTCTCTAGTCTCATATATTATCAAATGGGACATTGATAGTATAATCAGACTAGCACGTATTGGATGTCCTCTATCTTTTAGAAGATAGGGATAGATCTCGTCTATCGAAGTGTAGGGACACTTGGACTGTACATGGACGTGTATTAGAGAATGCATACGTTAGACTGACCCACTTACATTAAGTGTCACACTATGTAGCGGTTGTGTAATTATCCTTTTGACCGGAGTCTTCAGGGCATCACGGTGTGGATTGTCATGCTTTGACACTATTGAGATTTCTCCTAACCACGGGGTGATCGTGCGGTAGTGATTGGGTATGATATTGAAGCATGCGGACTATACATGATTGGTCGTCCGGGAATCGCGTATCCTATGATTGGGATCGAATATCCGAAATGGCCTTCTTATAAGGAATGTCTAGCTCTCGAGAAACTTTGCAAAGTGGGAGTAAATGTGTTATTCCGAGAGAGCATGATATCCAGATTATAAGATACGATCGTTAATGTATTGACACTCGAGATACGATCGTATGGATATTATTTCAGCGATAGGAATGTAAGTTACACGGTAACTGCTTCACATGAAAGGTAGTAGTCATTGCTTTTGACTCTTCCGATCATTTGGGGGTCATGGTGTGTTGCTAGACGCTATCCCGTGATCGTTAGGCATGAAGGGCATTTTAGTAAATTGCACTTTGTGTCTATGACCAACATATTCGGAAGCCTATCGGGTCACACACATATGAACATCGAGTCGGATTAAAATGCGGTTATAGTTGATAACCAAATAAGGAAAGTTTATCGCTAGACTATAAAGGTTATAGTGGTAAATTAATATGGTGGTATTTATTTATTATGAATAAATAAAATACAAGATATTAATTATATAAAAATTATATTAATTAAAGAATATTCCGGAAGTCAATTAATTGACTAATGGGGTGCCACTTTTGAGTGTATAAGATACACTTGGATTGTGCACTTTAATTAATAAGATTACCATAATATTAATATAAGATATTAATTGATTTTGGAAAAATAGATTTATGGTAATAAGATAATTATATTCAATATATAATTATTGGCAAAATTAATTATAATAAATGAGATAAATCAATCTAGAAGATTTTTCTTTTTTTATTGGGAAAAGGTTTTCTTCTCCTACACACATATGGGGCGCCACATCTAGCTATAAATAAGAGGTGGGTGTCAAGCTCTTTTGTACATCACAATTGCAAGAGCTCATAGTTCTTGAGTAAAATAGAGAGCAACCTATAGTGAGTTTGTGAGGGAGGAAAAAGGCCGGTCTAGCAACCGGAGTTTTGAAATAGCAATCCAAGGAGGATTACGGCAAGGGGTTCGTGTGGATTAGCGATAGAGGCAGGACGCGTGGACGGCTTGCGCACTGAACTACTCTCCGTTGACGGTCAAAGCGACGATCTTATAGATTATCTAAGGTATAACCGTCAAACTACTTAACGTGTTTATTGCATTAAACGAAGAACGATCTAGAAAAGGGAAATCAAATTTTAAATTCCGCTGCGTTAAACTAGTGATTTCCTAACATTGGTATCAGAGACAGACTTCGAGCTTAAGCAATAAGCATAATTTAATTGCATAGTATTTAATCAATAGATGCAAGAAAATAGGGTTTATGGGGGGCTCGGCCAACTGGCGGCGGCCCCCTCCTCTGCGGCGGCGGCGGCAGGGGCGGTGGCCTTAGGGCTGCCGTCCGTCGGCTGTCCTCTTCCAATTGGGAAGATCAACCCTTTTCGTTTTGTGATATTTATTGTGCATAGATACATCGTTTGTTTAGTTGTGTCATATGGCCAACCAATAGTTCAAATAGTTTGGACCATTGGGAAACCATATGGCATGTTGGCCTTTCCAAATTTTGATTTGGAATAGGTCTAGGCCCTTTTCAAATATTTGATTTGTAAAAGGCTAGCCAGCCACTACCAAAATTTTGATTTTGGAAAGTGGCGAGTGCCTAAACCAAAATTATTTGGCCTTTCCAAATATTTGATTTGGAATAAAGCAGCAGCTCTTTTCAAATATTTGATTTGTAAAGGCGCAAAGCTCAAAGCCACTTCCAAAAGTTTTGATTTTGGAATGTGGCTAGGCCTAAGCCAAATTTAGTTTTGGAAAGGAAACAAATAGGAGATTTTATAATTTTAATTTTATTTTGAATAGCTCAAATTTAATTAAAATTAAAATCGATTAAAAATTAAATGTTAATTTTTATTTCGATTAAGTCATATAATTAATTAAAAGTTATTTAATTATTTGATGTGATAAAATAAAGACGCATAAGTAGTTGAAATTAGAATTTAATCTTTTTCATAAGATAAAATTGTATGGATTAGATGTGTAGATATAATATGATTATATGGACCCCGATTGATCATGGACTCGACCAATAGGATAGATGGGAATGTTTTTCTTTATGTTGGTTTTTGAAAAATTGTCCTAGGCCGTTATGAAGAACATGACCTAGTTTACTTTTTGCATTTATCCCATTCCCGTTAGCTCCTACCGTGTGCGGCGGGTGTAATTATATAAATTATTATGTAACAAGAATGGAGCAAGAAGATGAAGACCAAGGAGAGACAAAGAACCCATTAGCGTACAACAATAAAGATCCTATTGGCGGTTGCAGATAACCTTAGTTTGTGACCCACGGTTTCGTCAGTTTGTATTCGAAACCGCACCTAGGAAAAGTCCATGATCATACCGGTTATTTTGTGCGCGGAATGTTGTGTATGTTTTACTTTATATGATATAGTAGTAATATGCACATAGTATATGAGACCATAATTAAACCAAATTAATTAAGTGAATTAATTTAAAATTATTCCCACGTCAAAAATCAAGTTGAAATTGCCTCCCCATATTATAACGACGGTGAAGAGCCCTTGTTCGGACCCAACTCACCAGCCAAAGCGGGGGTTGACCTACCTCGGGTATATCGTCGTTATCTAGATATGATCGAAAGAGATCTCACGAATATTGGGGTTATGACTCGACTAAGAATTCTCTCGGCCACCAGCCAAAGCGGGGTAGTTTGGATTTTAGCAAGGGTTTGACTATTTTCATAAGATGAAATATTGTCAAAGAGTTGACTGGTCAAACAACAAGAGTCGTATAAGATATGATCGACAAATCGTTGTCCACCTGTTTAATTATTTTCGGCCCATCAGCCAAAGCTGGGGGTCGAGGTAGTTCGATGGGATCTTGCCCACTAAAGAAATTATTTTCTTGAAAGCCAATTGGGAATAGTTGGCTAGTGGGAGTTAAAACCTTATAAAATTTTAGGTGCAAATTTAGGGTTTTATTTACATTAGCTTTTACTTATTCTATCTTTATTTATTGTTGTAGAAAATGTCAAACAAATTGAACCTTCGTTTTATCATCGAAAACAAGCTTGACGAAACTAATTTTCTCGATTGGGACAGAAACCTCAAAATCGTTTTGAGGCACGAGTAGATTGGCTATGTCTTGGACGAGGCCCTACCAGAAAAGCCTGCTGAGGGTTCGGCTGCAGATGCTGTCGAGAAGTATAACAAGCACTGTTCTGACAGCACTGATGCTACATGTATCATTCTTGCTTCTATGACACCTGAACTGCAGAAACATCACGAGTCTATGGGCGCCTATTCAATCATGGTCCACCTGAAGGAACTCTATGCTTCTCAGTCTCGCACTGAGAGGTACGAGGTCTCGAAGGCCTTGTTTGGTTGTAAGATGACATCCGGGACTGCTGTGGAGTCACACGTGCTTAAGATGATCGGGTACATAGAGAGGCTTGGGAAGCTGGGCCACAAGTTGGAACGAGAGTTGAGTATTGACTTGATTCTGCAATCTCTACCTGATTCATTCTCGCAGTTCATGATGAACTATCACATGAACAAGATAGATTGCTCCCTTGCGGAGTTATTGAACATGTTGAAAACTGCTGAGGGCACTGTGGGGAAAGGAAAGCAAGTGTTGCTGGTCACTTCAAGCAAGGGCAAAGCAAAAGCCCAGAAAAAGTCCAAGAAGGCGAAGGCTGCACCTAAGCCAACGCCTAAGATAGCAAAAGACAAATCCAAGGATGCTTGCTTCCATTGCGGTGAGACCGGACATTGGAGGAGAAACCGCAAAAAGGCTAGCGAGTACCAAGAAGAAGCATTCGATGCTTCAACCAGGTATATTTATGATTGAGATCAATATTACTTCTTCTAAGTCTAACCACTGGGTATTAGATACTGGTTGTGGTTCTCATATTTGTACGAATATGCAGGCACTAAGAAGAACTAGAGATCTGAAGAAATGAGAGGTGGACCTACGCGTTGGGAATGGAGCAAGTGTTGCTGCACTAGCCGTAGGAGTTTATTTTCTTTCATTGCCCAGTGGGCTAGTACTTGAACTTAATAACTGTTATTTTGTTCCTGCCCTTACGAAGAGCATTATTTCTATTTCTGCATTAGATGTTTTACGTTTGAGAATAAATGTTGTTCTTTTTCACGTGATGGAATCTTTTATGGTACTGGAATACTTAGCAATGGTCTCTACATATTAGATATGAATGTTGACGTACTTAATATAAATAACAGGAAAGCCAAGACAAATGACTTGAATGAATCCTACTTATGGCATTGTAGACTTGGCCATATAAATAAGAATCGCATTTCCAAACTCCATAAAGATGGAATGTTGGATCAATTCGATTACGAATCGTTTGATACATGCGAAGCTTGTTTACTTGGAAAGATGAGAAAGTCACCTTTTAGTGGCAAAGGGATAAGATCCAATGAACTGCTTGAGCTCATACATACTGATGTATGTGGCCCAATGTCAATTCAAGCCAAAGGAGGATACTCTTATTTTATCACCTTCACTGATGACCATTCTTGCTATGGTTATATATACTTAATGAAGTATAAATCTGAAGCCTTTGAAAAGTCAAGGAATTCAGAAGTGAAGTGGAGAAACAACTAGGTAAAGAAATCAAAACACTTCGATCCGATCGAGGTGGAGAATACCTAGATGGAGAGTTTCAAGATTATTTAAAGGAGAATGTGATTCTACCTGAATGGACCCCTCCAGGGACGCCTCAAATGAATGGCATATCTGAGAGGAGGAACCGTACTTTGTTAGACATGGTACGATCCATGATGAGCTACGCAGTTCTCCCAAAATCATTTTGGGGGTATGCTCTAGAAACCGCATCCTATACACTGAATCGAGTTCCATCAAAGACGGTTGACTCTACGCCATACGAGGTATGGACTAAGAGAAAACCGAGCCTAGGTCATCTAAAACCTTGGGGTTGCCCGACTTACGTGACGCGGATGATGCCTGACAAATTAGAGCCTGTGTCGACAAATGTCTATTTGTGGGATATCATAGGAAACAAAAGGTACCAATTTTTTCTGATCCCGAGGAACAAAAGGTGTTTGTTGCCAGGATGGGCCACTTTCTGGAGAAAGAGTTTATTCTGGACAGGGTCAGTGGGAGTAAAATTGATCTTGAAGAAATTCGAGAACCACTTATGGATAACAGCCAGTTGATGGAAGTAGAGGACTTGCCACACACCGATATGATGCCAGCCTCTACCGTGGACACACTAGCACCTCGAAGATCCACCAGGGAACGCCGTGAACCTGAAAGGTACACAGGCGTGTATCTCATGGAAGATGAGGACTCTAGAACTTATAAGGAAGTGCTATTAAGGCATGACAAAGAGAAATGGCTAGAAGCTATGAATTCTGAAATGGAATCCATGAAAGACAACCAAGTTTGGAACTTAGTTGATCCACCTGAGGGATTAGTTCCCATAGGGTGTAAATGGGTCTTTAAGAGAAAGGCCGACATGGACGGTAACGTGACCACCTACAAGGCTAGGTTGGTGGCAAAAGGTTATAAGCAAAGACAAGGAGTTGACTATGACGAAACCTTTTCTCCTGTTGCCATGTTAAAATCCATTATAATTTTGCTCGCTATTGCAGCATACCATGATTACGAAATCTGGCAGATGGATGTGAAAACAGATTTCCTTAATGGGAACCTGTCTGAGGAAGTGTATATGACACAGCCTGAGGGTTTCACAACCAATGACGCCAGGATGGTGTGTAAACTGCAAAGATCCATTTATGGATTAAAGCAAGCTTCTCGGAGTTGGAATCTTCGCTTTGATGAGATAATCAAACAGTTTGATTTCATCAAGAACGAAGATGAGCCCTGTGTTTACAAGAAGGTTAGTGGGAGTGCCATTGTGTTCTTATTGCTTTATGTATATGAACTTCGAACTGATTCATGAGGTTTATGATGCTATAAATACCCTATGATCAGCCACATTGTAATCAACTTGTAACTTTTACATGATCAATAATAATTCCGCATTTTATTTTGTTTGTTTGTAATTCTACAAACTTCATCATACTCTGACTGAAGTTTTTCTGATTCTTGACATGATCAGCTTTTGTAGATCTGACAGTTGATCTACCATTCATGTTTCCTTGATGTGCAACTGTCTTACCTTTAGATTTGCTTTTGTTATTGAACGCAACTGACTTCTTGGAAAACTGATGCTAAGACTGAGTTGATTCACGTGGAACTGGTTTTACTGGTTCAGCATGCTTCTCAGTTTGAAGAAATTGCTCAGCTACAAACGCCAGTTTTGACATTAGGTTCAGCAGCTTTGCTCGTTCCTTCCTTCGAAGTTTGCTGTGTATCAAATCCTAGGCCAGTTCTATCTCCATATGGCTTTCCGGATTTAAATCCAATAGCTGAACTTGATTGAGCAAAAGATTTTGTTGCTTCTGCAGATGCAGTAGGCTGATACTGATTCTTTCCTTTGTCAGTTTTGGTCAGTTTCAACGTGTTCAATTCAGCTTTCAATCGTTCGACTTCTAGAAATAGAACTTCTTTTTCAGCTTTAATTGACTCATAACCAGCTTGTATAGTCACTAGCTGATTCATCAATTCATCAAGAGTTTCTTCTAATTCTGGATTTCTTGGATTGGAGTCAGCAATTGAAGAACAAGCATTTGGCATGGAAACCTGTGCTGAGGTATATTTAGAGTTGGATTCACATACTTTATTTGAATCTTCCAAGTGAGCCATCAAAGCTGTATCATCTGAGAGTCTTTCAGTGCCAGCTTCATTGTCTGACTCATCTCGGGCTAAGAGAGCCCTTCTACCGGTTCTTCGTTGCTGAGTCTTCTTACCAGTCAGCTCTGGACATTCAGCTTTGTAGTGTCCAGGCTTTTTGCAGTTAAAGCAAAGATACTCACCATCTTTTCTTTTCTCAGGAGTCTTTTTGATGTACTTCTGAGTGACTAGATATCCGCTCTTCATCCTTCTAATTTTGTTCATCATGAGTGCCATCTGTTCTTCCATTTCATCTAATTGCTGAAGATTGCTAGAGGATGTTTCTTGATTGTCATTTGATGTTGCTGCAAGAGCTGTTGTTTTGGGTTCCTCCAAAACTTTGATTATTGCTGTTGTGCTTGTGAAATCTTCGCTGAATTCATAAGCTTTTAGATCTGAGAAAATCTTAAAGGAATCTTCTTTATCAAGTCTTCTTGACTCTTCCATTGTTGTGACCTTCATCTTCCGGCACATAGGTAAAGCCTTCAAGATTCTAGTGTTGATTTCTTTCTTGGTATACTCAATCTTGAGTAGTGCTAGTTCATCCATTATAGCGCTGAATCTTGTTTCCATCTGATCGATATTTTCACCTGATTTCATCTTGAAATTCTCAAACTTCTGTTTGTCAACTGTGATCTTGTTTTCTTTGATGGAATCAGTTCCTTCACAAACCAGCTGAAATTTTTCCCACATTTCTTTTGCAATTGTGAAATCTTTGACTTTAAGATACATGTTGATGTCGAGAGTTATGAGGATGATATCCATGGCAACATTATTGAGATTGTTTCTTTTCCGATCGTCATTGTTCCATTTGCTTTTGGGCTTAGCAACTCTAACTTGATCACCATTGACAGTTTGCATGTGAGTGATATGGATAGGTCCACCAGTAAGTACGTCCATCACCTCATCATGAGTAGTAGCTAGAAAATCCGCAAACAAAGCCTATTCATCAAAGCGGCCCATGTTGCACATAAGCATTTGTCTGGCATACTGATTGTTATCCATAGTGTGAATGAGTTTTATGCAAGAACTAGAAACTAAAAACTGAGCTTTTTCAGGAGAAAAACTAGAGAGTATAATCAGAACAAGTGAGCTTCTAACAAGGACTTGTTAAAGAACACTGCTCCGATACCAATTGTTGGTCCCTTGGAAAGGCTGACACAAGTTTAGAGGGGGGTGAATAAACTTGTCACCAAAAACTAGATTTTAAGTCTGATTAGTTCAGTTCAAAACTTGTGTGGAGTTAAGCTGACTAAGCTAAGTATAAATCAAAATTGACTTATGCTGAAACTGAGTCAACCGGCAACGGATAAGTTTTAGCCTTTATGTAGATCTTGTTGTATCTAAGAAAAAGATGATGAGAGTGCAAAACTGAATTCTGGTGAATGTCAATTTGTGAACTATGAGTGAATATCAATCAGTTTATTCAGTTATGCTTGAAAATCAATCACAAATGCTGATATACAGAATAACCGAAAATAAATGCGTAAAGTAAGTAAGGCAAGAGTTATAGTGGTTCCAGGTGGTGTAATCCTATCAGTCCACACTTCCCTTGTGATGTAGGAGGAAAATTCCACTAGAAATTTCTCAGGTAGCCGGTTAAAAAAAGTCTTAATTGATAGTCCTTGACTAATCTCTAGCTTCACTATATAAAACAACTGTAGAACATGTGAGATTGCTGCTCTGTAACTGCTTGAAACACTGGTCCTTAGAGGGTAGCATTGCCCCTTCTCCAGCTCCAGCACAAACAAAGTCTACCCAACTACAAACAAAAACAAGTGTTCTTGGCAAATCCTAACAAGGACTTGTTAAAGAACACTGCTCCGATACCAATTGTTGGTCCCTTGGAAAGGCTGACACAAGTTTAGAGGGGGGTGAATAAACTTGTCACCAAAAACTAGATTTTAAGTCTGATTAGTTCAGTTCAAAACTTGTGTGGAGTTAAGCTGACTAAGCTAAGTATAAATCAAAATTGACTTATGCTGAAACTGAGTCAACCGGCAACGGATAAGTTTTAGCCTTTATGTAGATCTTGTTGTATCTAAGAAAAGATGATGAGAGTGCAAATCGACTCGTGAATGTCGGTTTGTGAATCGTGAGTGAATATCAATCAGTTTATTCAGTTATGCTTGAAAATCAATCACAAATGCTGATATACAGAATAACCGAAAATAAATGCGTAAAGTAAGTAAGGCAAGAGTTATAGTGGTTCCAGGTGGTGTAATCCTATCAGTCCACTCTTCCCTTGTGATGTAGGAGGAAAATTCCACTAGAAATTTCTCAGGTAGCCGGTTAAAAAAAGTCTTAATTGATAGTCCTTGACTAATCTCTAGCTTCATTATATAAAACAACTGTAGAACATGTGAGATTGCTGCTCTGTAACTGCTTGAAACACTGGTCCTTAGAGGGTAGCATTGCCCCTTCTCCAGCTCCAGCACAAACAAAGTCTACCCAACTACAAACAACAACAAGTGTTCTTGGCAAATCCTAAACCGGATTGCTTCACAGTCTAAACCTTTGATAAAAATCAAAGTTGGTCTGAGAATCAATAAATTGATTCATTCTTGTGGTTCTTCTAGGTGTCGAATTCTGGATTTGATCTTTGTAGCTTGAACACTTGAAGAGTTTTGGATGTGATCTTGTAAAGCGCAAATATTGATTGCAATTCAGATGAACAAAGACTTAGGCACAATAATTCTTGTATTCTCGTGTTGTTGTATTTGTTCGTTGATCCTTGATGCCAAGTCCTCTATTTATAGTGTGAGGTCCAACGTTCATCTTGAATTTGAATTCTATCAACGTTCATATTTTCAGATGTCAGATGTCAGTGGCCGTTCTGATATGTCAGTTCTTCATCCAATAATATTTCCTGATTCGTAACGTTTGAATGCATATTCAGTTCTTTGGATGACTGACTTTAAAACTGGGTAGCTTGATCAATTTTAAACTGTGTATGTCAATTATCAGTTTGTTAACTAACTTAGAGCATTAACTGAGTTTTTACTCATTTTCAAAACTTAGTACTCTATTTATCTGATTTTGTATGACTTAATTAGAGTACACCATATCCTTAATAAATCATCTAAGATATAATTGTCCTTATGATTCTTAGGCCACATTGTCCTCTTGTATGAAGACCTAAACAAGGTCCATAAAGTCAGTTCAGGCCATCACAGACTTACCCGAATTCTAACTTTACAGTCTCGACTTAAAACTTCATAAACTGAGTGTGAACCCTCAGTTCTTCGTTCTTCAATAACTGAGTATGTGTCCATCAGTTCTTCATCTTCTAGATAAGTCAACCGAGTCTGTGTCCCTCAGCGAACTTACCTTCTTCAGTTCTGAGTAAACTTCAGTTATATGTGACATCTTCAGTTTTAGTCACTATCCAGTTTTCTAGATGATTTCCAGTTTGCAGTACTCTAACTATTACAGTGCTGGTCTGATATAACATATACAATTATCAGACTCTAATAAATCCTATACATTCAGTTCTAGACATCTTTTAGCTTTCCACTATAACAGCTAGTTTCAGCACTTCATCAATGGGGCGTAAACAAATCACTAGATAAATACGATGAATCATCATCAAAACATAAATTTTATTTCCAACAGCAATGTCAGTGACCATCGGGATGCACTGACCATTGGGATGCATTCATCACGGTGATGCGGTGACCATCGCGATGCATTCATCACAGTGATGCAGTGACCATCGCGATGCAGTGACCACCCCGGTGCAGTGACCTCCGCGATGCATTGACTATCCCGATGCATTGACCACCCCGATGCAGCGACCACCCCGATGCAGAGACATCGCGATGAAGTGTCACCGCTATGTAGAAACACCGCGATGAAGTGACAGCGCATTGCAGAGACATCGTGATGTTATGACATTTGACGATGCAGAGACACCGCGATGCAGAGACATCGCGATGAAGTGACACCGCGATGAAATGACACTGCATTGACCACCGCGATGCATTCACCACCGCGATGCATTCACCACCCTGATGCAACGACCACCACGATGCAACGACCACCCACGATGCAGTATTCACCACCCTGATGCAACGACCACCCCCGATGCAGTGACCATTGGGATGCAATGACCATCCGTTCAATTAATAGATCACATCATTCAATTATTTTTTTTTTTGAGGGGTCACATCATTCAATTAAACCTAGTCATTTCCTTAACTACGGGATCACACCTAAAAGCTCGAGAGCAGATAGAATAATTTTTTAGATTGTTTCAATCAAAAACCAGTTCTCCTCATCATGTTCCCTTATTGGCTACACTATAGCAACTTGCACGCTTCTGACAGGGACTAAATAACAAAATGAAGAGAACAGTAAAGGTCAAAATGAAAATGAATGCAATGAATTCAAGATTTATGTGTAAAAACTTGAAAATGAATTCTTGAATTCAAGATATATATATGTAAATGCTAAAACATTGTGAGAAGAAATAAGCACACTTGACATTTGGAACCGAAGCAGCAAGTACCAAAATCATCCCAAGATCGTCATTTCTCCATCTTCCTCAATTTTCACCGGAAAAACTGTCGGCGACCTTGGAAACGGCATGTTCTGTATCGAAGTCAGGCATCGGCGACAAGTGTGCTCCTGCGCCACTTCCACTGCTTCCGCTGCCGGAGCCCCATCCTCCTCCGCTTCCACTGCTACTTCTGCCGGAGCTCCAGTGTTGGAGCTTCATATTTGGCTTTTCAAAATCAACCACGGATTCTGTCGACTTTCCTGTATCTGAGCTTAGAAGCGTCTAAAGGTGGGGGGGGGGGGGGGGGGGGGGGGTTGGGGGAAGCCATGGCTTTACTTACGATACAGCTGAGATTTCATGTGATTCTTACTTTCTCCAGTGGTCGGTGTGTGTCGTACCAAGAAAGATGAACGAAGACTCATATAAGACAAATGGGGGAAATTTTGTCTGGTTAGTGTAATTTTGTCCGGTTAACCAATTATCTTTTTCTGGTGGTCCTAGATCTCATATTAAGTTTTAAAACCGGTCCTTTTAAACAAGTACCAAAAAAAAATACCACAACTTGCAAGATATGAATGAAATATTAATTTTTTTACTCAAATTGGTTTACTGTTCATCTTTAACTGATTCGAGTCCATTAATTTTGTATAAGGATAAGGAATTATATTCGGAACCACGGTGGGTTTCAGGCCTGGACTACCTACCTATAAACCATTTAGAGAATCCATTAAGGAACCCATCGTAGACACTAACTCCCAACGGTTGTTATAGTAGCTGAAACTCACACCGCAATAGTGGTTGCCCGAAACTCAAAAAATCATGATATTTATACTCACTTAAATGTCTGCTTAATTTGAATCTTAACCTTGTTTTTTGAATTTCTATTATTTAATTTTTGAACTAAAACATAATGTAAGGTTCACTTTCAATACAATTTCGTGTTGAAACTAAAAAACACGAGGTATTACACCTAATCAGTTGTAAATACTACAAATACACATGTAGGAGTAGATAGATGAATGTTGAATTCTTAATTCATGTAATCCCAAGCTGATTCAGAGGTTATCAATATTTTTTTCATATTGTTCTTCCTTCATTCTGATGTAGATTCAAAATTTTGCTTTCATCAATGTTCACTCTAAAATCTCATGTTTATATCCATCTGATGATAGTTACATTTATACTTGAATAATAAACTTGTTGGATGTCTCCTTTTCCGGTCAAATAGTAATTTTATAGTGTTCCTTTGTTCCAATAACTTGTTGAAATCATAAAATAATCAAATCTATTTGCATATTGGTAAGTTAATGTTTTTTTTTCTTTGTAAATTGGTAAATAATGTGGCTTCCGCCATCTTGTATCCACTCCAATACAGCAATGAAGGATGAACTGCAATTTTGCACTGAGCCTGTAAGCAAAAATGAGACAATTAGACGCCTTTATGACATATAGCTCAAATAGGAATTAAAACCAATGGACAAGGTTAATCAACTCAACCTGTAAATTCTAAGAAGGAATAGTCATTGTCTATGCATGCCTGAAAGAACATATAATCAAGAATTGTTCTGATAAATTAGGATCGTAGGTGCTATAATCATGACTGCTGAAGGCAGTTTCTGAAGAAACGAACACCCTGTTGAAGACAAATTGCGTGAGAATAAATCTCGTGTTTCATTTAGCTGAGAATATAAGCTTATAAAGAATCAACTGAACAATATATATACCTGCAAGGCAAATGTGATGTCGGTTTCATCTACCTTTAAGGCTACTCTTCTTAGTTTGTCTTCACGTGATGCACTCAGTTTGATTAGTCCCTGCACCACAACATAATTAAGTTAATATGACCGACCTTTAAAAAGTGTATCATCATAGATGACTTTGCGAAAAGAGAATTTTCATCGTGATGCATGTTAGGTGGAGTGCCACAACAAGTTTGATGTGGTGCATTTAAAGACTGCCTTTATAAACTACAAATGGGAAGCATAGGATGGTTACCTGGTCTGCAAGCACTCTGCACATGCCTGAGAGTTCCACCATCCCAACTGGAGGAATGGAAGTTGATTTGCAAACTTCAACGTAACATTTATTTAACTGCAAAAAAAAAAGCAATTGATGGAAATACGGCGCCTATAACTATAATTCCTCAGTCAAAACAGTCTTAAAACTGATGAACATACTTCGCCTATTGTAGTATCCTTCTTTCCCCCGCGGAAAAACTTGACGGCAGAGCAGAGTATAATCTGGAATATATTAAAAAAAACGGTGAATAAAATGAAAATGTTTTCATGTACAACAATTACTAGGCATAAGCAACTTTAATACATCACAAGAAAGTAGGAAAGTATATTAGCTAAATCATCAGACTGACATCCATCACTAGCAATATATGTATCCACAGTCCAACTGTCATACATACGGCTGTGAACATTTTCATTGAGGAGAATTTAGGTCCAACTGTCATACATACGGCTGTGAACATTTTCATTGCGGAGAATTTAGGTCTACAGATATTGCTAGTGATGGATGTCAGTCTGGCAAAGGTCATGTAACATTATCTGTGGTGTTACTACTTGGTTTTTTTCTCTATCCCAGTCTTAGTATCATACATGTATATCAGTTACCCTAGGCCAACGTAATACTTCAAGCTAGCATGTTGAACACAAAAAATTCCATGCATTACGCCAATCTTCTAATGGTAAAACTTTGATTGCATAAACCAGCTCAAATTTTTGATAACATTTTGCTAGTTAAGCAGTTATCAATGGAGATGTGCTGGGAAGCTACTAATAACTGCTACATTAAACAAATAAGCTTTCATCATAGCAAGAAGACAGTAACGGGTTATTCTTTCCTAGTTGGTCCGGTCAACAAATTGGAAATGTGCACACTCAAACTAAGTCCACTTAAGGATACTTCTACCACTTAAGGGAAATCAAGCAACAGGGATACCCAATATTAGAATTAGCATGAAAATATTCAATAGGAAAAGGGGAATCGGATGAAAGCAAAAATGCTCAGAATGAAAGCATCAGCTTAAACATACCTGTTGATGTTGTGGGAGAGATTGTATTGTGTCCACTACTGGTGATTTATAAGCCTTAGATAAAGCTAGAGCCATATGATCAACTCTCACCTGTTAGAAGCAACATTAGCCAATCTAAATAATCCCATAATTTGACGTTTTATCTTTCTAATCCATACATACACAAAAGGAGTACTGTTGCCCGCTTCTTTTTATCAATTTAACCTAAAAGCATTGACAATAATCTCCATACTTACGATATCAGTATCTTTCTTTGCCAATATGCTGCAGTTAGCAGTTATCAGATTGGTGGGGCACATCAAAACTTCTGTTGGTTGGTCCAGATTGTCAATAGATTCCCTTAACTCAAATTCTAGTATATCAATAGCACTCCTGTCAAGATATAAGAGAGCAGACACAAAACAACTAAGGTCAGATATGATTTGTATGCACATGACATATTCAAACATTAGACTACTAAATACTTGAGACAGATGGCATGTAATGATATGGTAAAATCAGACAATACAGGACATGTTTAACACCAAAATATGAATGAGTTCTGTGTTAAAATGTAATATAGCAACATCCAGAAAACTGAGTAGTAGGAACACTATATGAAAGCAAAGAATAAAATCATTGCCACTTCGGTATAACACAATTATAATCTGACAATCATGAAAAGAAAATTTACAAACTTTAGCCTCCCGACAGCATTTATTGCTTTATAACAGAGTAATACTTTAGTCTCATTACATCATAAAAAATCAAAATCCAGGTCATGTCTCATTATTCTAATAGGTTAAGTTACGAGTCATCCCTATAGGGCTTTTCATTTATGTGCATGCTATGTTAAGAAGTTTACTTCAAAGACAAAATGCTATCTTCTGATTTAGTTTGCGACTAAGAAAAGGAATTCCCATGTTCTTAAATTAGTTCAAAAGCAATTACAATACCAACCTACAAATCCATAAAGCCTTCCGCATATCTCCAGACGCGGCAGCAACTCTCTATCAAATAAACACAGTTAGAAAACTCTTTTGCTTTTCTAGGTGCACATGAACCAAATTATAATTCATAAAAATAAAGAGAGAATCAATCTACTTCTAACTAAATTAAGCAGATAAGTCTATACCCTGGCACAAAGTTCCAATGCTTGTGGCTGAAAGACAATATAAGGAAGTTCCTGTCCAAATGCAAAGAGAAAGGCCAACTTAAGCATTGAGGATAGACAAAAAAGTAGTAGTTATAAGAAAATGACACTCCAACCCAACCATCAACCCAAAAGAATAACTTGAAAATGCAAATGATATATAGAGTTGTTAATCAACGAGAAGTGGCCCCATCCCGGATTTGGTGTTTCAATTCACGTAATGAATTCTAATAAGAAAAATCAACCATTTTCGAAGCTCTGGTAACTATATATGAACGACAATAAAATGATAAAAGAAGAATTCACTAATGTAAGACTCTAAACTGATGGTTTATCTTCATAACTCAAAAAAGGTCAAATCCGTGAAGCAAATAGTAGAACCAATTTGAGCTAAATCAAACCTTTTTGCCTAAAAGGAATTTGATTAGACATTATTTTAAATGGGTACTAAATAAATGCAAGATAAAATGATAGACTAAAATTAATTTTGCTACGTAGAATGTTGTGACTGCATCAAAGAAATTACCGCTAATCTCTGTTGAAGAATTTTTACGATCTGCTCCTTGGAGTATGATCTGAAAGTTATCACGATTGGCTTGCCTAGACCAAACACACCAAAAAAATTAATAAATCATAACCAAACAGAATATCTTATGCTACTGACAAGCAAATAATAATTATGCATCCTGTTTAATAAAGCATATGATGCATAACCATAAGATGAAACTAAATGAAACATTTAAGGTTACCTACTATAAGATATGTAAAAGCTATAGTAACTACTTTGACTAGCTGAATCTTAACTACTGCTCTCATCAATGGTACAACAAAGAATTAAAGGGTTTCAACAGCCAAAAGGACATCAGTATGTCAGTGGTATGCATTAGTGCAGAATCATCCATAAAACCTAGATTTAAAGATTAATTTGAATACAATGCTGTTGATGGCTAAATGAAATACTCACAGTTTAGTGCTTGTAACTTTGGAAGAAATCTATCAGCTAGATCAATTGCATTGGCTATTCCTGCAATAGTATAAGCCAGTAACAAGTTTAACTCAAAGAAAAATGAAATGGATGCCTCAAGCTATACCAGCACCTTTGCAAAACAAAGGAAAAATTAAAATCAAAAGGAAAGTAAGGTTGGCACCTATTAAAATGCATCTGGAGAATGGCAAAGTTGTTAGCATGAAAAGGTCATGAAGTACAGCTCGATCTCTTGTTATCAAATAATCCAGTTCGTCCACGATGACCAATCTATTGATGATCAGAATTAGTACAGTATTGGGGAGGAATAGATGATAAAAATACACAATAGGAAGATGCCTCTGTAGACACGATTCATTCATATTAGCGGTTCATACATAATGAAAATTCTCTTACGTCATCTTGGTTCCAGATGAGAGCTGCATCTGAGAATATTTTGTCTGGAGAATCTTTAAAGGTGATGGAGAACCTTTGGATTTCTTTTTTGGCAAGCTATCCCCAAGTATCTGTACAACTTTCCCATTTAGTTCTTATAATTTCAGATCACTGTTAAATGCTTGAACAAGCCAGCTATGTACCTTGCTAAAAATTTCTGAAGTGTTTGTGAGGGAAGTGCAAATGACTGAGACTACATCAGGTGGTGTGGATCCGTCCTGACATTTGTAGCAGAATTTTGGTTAGTCTAGTACTCAAACAGAGAAAGAAGTGCATCACATAGTAAAACAAACTTATCAAGCAAGCGTTTTAGGATTTCATAAGAGAAACAGTTGTAGAATTTAATGAGCTTGTCTATCAATAAAAATTTGAACGACAAAGAAATAAAACATGCCCTATAAAACTACATCAAATTGAACTTCCATTTTTGCCTAATCAGTTACTAATCCTTAAAATTTCAATCCATATCGTCATCATGGACATGAAATATCTCTTTGATCATGTTTCCCCTATGTCATCCCTGGATACTACAGTAATTGCACAAAACAGGTTTAGACCCTGAATATTCTTATAGGGAATGAGGCATTGTCTGCATTTGTTTCGTTTGTTTTGTGTAGCTTAAATTCCCAAACATCTATCACAGAGTCCATATTGAGCAAACTAGTATAGATGCATTCCTATCTGATAAGATACAAGTGCATAAAAATTACCTTTTTCCCCCAATCAACTAAAGCCTCTTTAACCTTTTCCACTGAAAGCGATTTTCCTGTCCCTGGACATCCACACACGTATAGGCTTCCAGCTTTCTCTTGCTCTACGCAATTCTTGCAGAACTCCAACACTTTATTTTGCTCTTCTCCACGGCAAAGTATTGTAGAAGGAGAAGACGATAGATGCAATGCTTCTTTAGCGGCACTCAACTGCTCCACATCTATTTTAAAATTACGCCATTAAACAATTGTCCAAGATGAACACAATTTAACTGCCTCTTTCACCCATAAATACCAATACCAAGGCATATCAGCGATAGTAGATTTAGTCATCTATTTATGCATAAAAGTGTTTCCAAACAAAGCTCATTTTTTTCCAAACCAATTATTAATAATAGCACTCAATAATCAATTCAGTAATGAATGTACTTGCCTCGAGGATTCCATGTAGGTTTCTTATTGAAACAATCCGATAGCTTCTTCTTCACAGGTGACTTGCGTACCGTCATTCCTTTAACAGCAGAATCCTTCACAACGTCCTGATAAATACGTTCCAGAACTAATTAACTTCATCAAATGATTTGCCGTCTCAAAATAAATTTAAAAAAAATATAAAAAATCAATAGCTGAAAAGTTCAACTTACCTTAGGTGGCGGAGTATTAGCTAACGGACTGTCGACGGAGCACCGACGAGGTGATTTCAACTTCACCGGCGAATTCTGCATCGGCTCTGAGATAGAAAAATCCGGACTATTCTGGCAGGACGACGTTGCAGATCTCAATTTGCGCTTTTGAGGAGTTGAATCTCCTCCGATAGAGGCAGCGACGGCAACGGGGGTAGATTTTCCGCGAGTAATCGTCGGCATTTTCTCAGGTCGATCGGAAGAGTGAAATTGGAATTGTCGCAACCAATGAAGAAGAAAATTATTTAACTGTCTGATAAACTATCGGGTTGCGACTGTTAAAAGGTAACAAGCTAAAAGGTTGATAAATTATAAATGGATGAGAGCGCGGTGAATCCTGAGACATTTTAGCGGGAAAATAGAATAGGTGTGTTTCCGCGCCATATGATTCAAGTCTTTTCTTTTTCAACATTTTTGGAGGGAAAAGGAGGAAGATGACTATATATTATTATATGATGAATCATGAATATTGATAAACGGATATTAATATAAACACAATTAAATGTTATAGATAATTAGGAATTAGGACAATTTTTGATATATTTTAAAATAAATAGATATTTAAATAATTTTTATAACGCAAAAAAACAACTATTACAAATTACAATATTTGTAGTTTGAGGGATAAATGATAGACAAAAGTAAATTTAGAAAAAATTTCCAACGATGCTTTCCTGTTTTTTTTCTTTTTATTTGAATTATCAACTTTTTTCCAGAAATTTAAGTTTATGGAGAGATAAATAATTGAGAGAAAGAGATTCAATAGTTATTGATTTTTTTTTGTTTTGAAAATTGTGTTTGTAGTGGGGTTTGAACAATTGAACCCATGACGTATTGCTCAGATACTGTGTTGAACTATCATCCTCGTAAAAACTTAACTTTACGGCGGAGGTAGATAATTAACATTATATCTCAATACTTTTTTCTCATACATTTTCAAACATTCATATCTTTTGATCTATCTAGATTTCCAAATATGATAAAAATTTCACCGAATTTCTTATTTTTTCATGCTTCTCATTTTGAGATTTGGTTCGATATCATTACATCGTTTTTGTAAGATTCACTGTCGAAATTCTTTTTTAGTAAATCTCGTTCGTTCTAAACCAATATCGGGGCTCCTGTTAGAACAAAACAATGCCTGTAAATCGCGAAAAATAGTGAATCTCGCCAGTGAATTTTGAATAATAGTGAATTTCAACAGTGGATTTTTGGAAATTACGTCGGAATGTTGTGGATGTGGTCTCGAAATAAATAGCATGAAAAATAAAAAAATTTAGTGAAAGAATTTTCAAGTTTGGAATTGTAAATTGAGAGATACAAGTGTTTAAAAATGATATATCACCCTAAAAAAATTGATTGATGAAAAGAAAGTGTGCTCTATTTTTTCTTCTTGGGAAGGCGTCCATTCCCATTTTTCTTATAATAATTTTATAATTTATACGAAAGTTTTGAAATTTTGTCATATCCAATAGTTTATAAAATATTTTTGGCATTTTCCTTGATTTCCTCTAAATATTATACAATGAGACGGTCTGGTTTAGTTAGTTTAAACCACAAACTTTTTTTAGAGTTTTTTCACACCTAGATCTTATCCTGATTGAATTTGTTTTGGCCGAATTTGAGTCAGGATTTTGGATTGAGTTAGAAAATATTTTTATCCTGACCGAATTTGAGAGTCAGGATTTTGGTTGAGCCAAAAATAATTTTTATCCTAACCGAATTTGAGAGTCTGGATTTTGGTTTGAGTCAGAAGATAGTTTTTATCCTGACCAAATTGGAGGCATGATGTTGGTTTTTTCTAGATTTAATATGGGTTAGAAAGCACAATTGATACTTCATGAATGGAATTTGGTCTGTAAACTAATCAACATCCCGCCAACCGAATTTGAGTCAGAAAATAATTTTATTCTGACTGAATTTGAATCATGATGTTGGTTTTTTTACACCTAATATCGATCAGAAAACACAGTTGACATTTCATGACTGAAATTTGATCTGTAAACTAATCAACATACCGTCTATAATTAAGCATGAATCAATTAGTGAAAAACTAAATGATAAACTTAGAAATAAAGATTAGTGAAGAACTAAATGATAAACTTAGAAATAAAGATTAGGTGTGTTAAGAATTTTATAGGTATGAAAAGACTTTACATTTAAATTACCCATACAATTTTTTTTTTGTCTTTAATAAAAGCCCGAATCCAAGATTGTTTGGTCCCGAGGACTCTCGATCAATGTCTTTGCTTTTGTTTGGACGGGCATTTTCCTTTTATTATAATGATAATGATACCAAACTTTAATTTTTAAATTTAAGGGTACGCATCCCTTCCACGATAACCATTTTTTTCCGCAATCCAATAAACACATGATTAATCAAACAATAAAGAAAATTTGTTTATTTTCTAATTATATGTCGCAGTTGTCAAAATCAAAATTTTCTTTTTATATGTCGTAGTTACATTTTCAATACATATTTTAATATCCTTTGCGATTTTCAATATTACTTTTCAACTTTCTAGACTCATTCAATCAATCAACCTTTTGCAGGGGTTTGTAGTATTAGTTGTCCCTTACTTCCTGCAATCGCTGGGTTAGCGAGCTGATTTAAGGAGATTTGTTGATTGGATCGCAACCGACTATATGACAATCATATCCTTTCTAACAAACTCAACTACCTCGTACTTTCTTTGACTTTTGGGGAGTCGGTTAGAGATCTTTTGGTGGGTCTTTTGAGTGAGCTGGAGGGAGATCTTTTAGATAGTGATAGCTCGGGTGACGTGGCGGCCGGAAACACGAATCTCAGGGGTAAAAGGTGATGATTCAAATGCAAATAACCCCAGAAATTTGTACAGCTTCCCCTGGAAAATGCACGCACTATTTTTGGGCAAACAAAAGGGTTTCTTTTGACAGTGGTGACAAGAGAGCAAAGGCAATATAGGGGGTTTTCTGGTAAAATGATGATAACATAAACGAGCACAACGCTCCCCAAACTGTGGCTGCTTAACTAAAAACATGAACTTGAACGAAGAACACTATGAGAGAGGTGATTTCTCAAACGCTAACTCGTGAGTTTCGTGCAAGCTATGCCAAAGTTACCTTTTTCTGGCGAAATGAACACTAAGATGAGAGGATTCAGCCGGACCCAGTGGATCGATGAAGGTGATGCTCCTTCACTCCGTTGTACGCTAGCACTCTGGGTGACATGCACGTCGGAAAGACGGAAAGCTTGTTTAAGTTCCCGGTAACGGATCCAACTGATAATGCGGTTTATTATCACGGTGGCCCTGCGGTGTATACTGAATGGATATCTGGCTTATTTTGATGTGTTTAAAGTGTTTAAGGCCGGTGGTGCTTGGCGGTAATACGATGGCGTGTGGGGAGGCCTAGAGAGAGAAGGTTTTTGCGGAGTATAGTTCTCCTTTGTCATTAGAATATATCTTTTTCGGTTACACAAGTTCTCCTTTTATAGAACGAGGGAAGCTTAGGGCTTAAGTAAGACATCTAAGCATAAAATATCTTTGGAATCAAGTAGACTAAATATCTAGATGACAAGTAGATTAAATATCTCGGCGGCGTCTTATGTGGTCGCATAAGTCGCCTATGCACACAAGATAACCTATTCCTTGTCCTACCCCACCCTTGTCTTATGTTGCTTCCCTTTAAATCTTATGTGGTCTCTTATGGACCTATTATCCAGGTCGTAGGTCGGCCCCCTGAGCCTCTAGGGACCTTATAGGTTTGAGTGCTCTTGGCGGGGACCCGACCGCGGCGACCGACCCGAATGGCGTCGCGGACGCTATGGTCGCGAACCTACCCAACACGGTGGCCAGATAGGCTAATTATAGGATTCATAGGTAGCGATATTATTTAGGCATATCAGGTTTATGTTTTTAATCAAATAAAAATAAATATATATAATGCTGACTGGATAAATTTTTATTTTTTTATGTACTAAAATTTGCATAGTTGGAAATGTTTAGTTGACATGGCATCAAGTTTTACCGAAAAACTAGCACAGTCAGCATTTTCCGGTGGTTAGGATCAATTTTGCAATAAAATAACCATTTAAAGGACCAATCTTGTCACCGTAGATAAAACAGGACCAAATTTGCAAAACGTGTCCAGTTACAGGACCAAAATTTTAATTTAGCCGTTGCTACTACTCTGTCAAGTCGTTCCCGTACCGTTGGGCTCTTTCTTTTATTGATCCAGGTGAAATTAGATCCTTTGTAACCCATATCGAAAAGTTTGCAATCCATTAAAGCTGACCTGAAGCCTTGCATAGCAAAGTACGACCTTTCATTTCCTCCTCCTTTTTAAGGTGAAAGTAAAATTTCATTAAAATCGCCGGCTACAATCCATGGTTGGTTAGGGGTGGTGTTGAGAATTCAGAGTAATTGCCAAGACTCAGACCTCTTACTAGCATCGGGATGGCTATAAAAACCCGTAAACCACCATGGTTGTCGTCCTTCTTGTTCAACTTTGTCATCAATATATCCAGGATAAAAATTATGAAGTGACAGCATCATTTCATCCGTCCAAAAGAGAGACAATCCACCGATTAGTCCTTCAGATTCTACAATAATACCATTTTGAAATCTGAGCCTCTGCTGAATCAGCTTCATCCTTCGTTTCTTTGATTTCGTCTCAGACAATAATACAATCTCAGGTTTGTATTGATTAACTAGGGAGTGAAGGGATTTTTTGGCTAAAGATTTCCCCAGCCCTCTACAATTCCAACACAAAATTTTCATGAGAAGAGGGGACAACCGTCTTTGTCTGAGGATTTAACGCGCCGGAGGTGGGCCGATTTAACGGAGGAATGCAATATGCGGAGGAGAAGCCCCAGTCAATGAAAAGAAGCCCTAAAAAGGGATTTTCTTGCGGGATTTCTTTTTGGTTCACTTTAGAACTTTATTGATCCTATCAACGTGGATATTATGCATGGGTGAGCCTCTTATCCGTGAATATTATATACATGAAATTGATGTTTTCGTAGATGATACTCACAGATAAGAGGCTCGTCCGGCGAATAATCTTGATTCTACGATGGGGAGTTCTATCTGTTGTTATTATCGACGAGAAACTAATTTTCACCGTATAAGTTAGATTTTTTTAAGAGAAATGTATTTCATTCATCCAACATTCTCAGATTACAGAGATATATATCCAACACCATCTAACAAACATTATCCCACACTAGATTCTCTAGGACACTTGTCTCAACTAGATACTAGACAAGTGTCACTCACACACACAATACAAGTGGCACGTTAATTACTATCATGATCCTTAACATCCCCCCTCAAACGAAATGGGGAAGTTGACACATTGAGTTTTCTCCTTGTGAAATGAAACTGAGATCCAGTGACTAGTTTGGTAAGACTGTCTGCTAGTTGTAAGGAAGAGGGAACATGTCCGACACTAATATGATGTGCCAGAACATGATGCCTAATGAAATGAACATCAATGTCGATGTGCTTCGTTCGGGCAAAGACTCTGCCCTAATATTATCACAATGTAGAACAGGAATGGCAGGATTTTGATATGAAGTTCTTTGAGAAGAGCCTGTAACCAAAGAATCTCAGCAGTTAGATGAACTAATGCCCTATACTCACTTTCTATGCTAGACCTTGCCACCACTGATTGTTTCTTGGAGGCCTAGGAGATGAGAGAAGATCTAATATAAACACAGTAACCTGAAACTGATCTTCTATCAAAGGGATTACAGCTCCAATCTGCATCAAAAAAACCTTGAAGATCAATAGAACCTGTAGCTTTGAAGTGCAGTCCATACCTGAGTGTCCCCTTGACATATCTCAACAATCTTTTGAGGGCTTGCCAATGAGCTGTTGTGGGGCAATGCATAAACTGGCTCAGAGTGTTGACATCAAAGGCAAGATCAGGTCTAGTATAGGTCAGGTATTGGAGTGCCCCCACTGCACTTCTATAGGTGAAGGCATCATATTGAGACAGGGAGGTGCCATTAGTAGGAGTAAGGATCTTGCCAGTGACCATGGGACTGAGACATGGTTTAAGATTCTCCATGTCAAGTCTGTGCAAGAGCTATGAGGCATATTGTTGCTGTGAAATTACCAGCTCAGTGTGGTCCCTGTATACCTCCATGCCCAGAAAGTGAGATAGATCGCCCAAATATTTCAAGGGAAATATGGAATTCAAGTGACATATAAACTTCTAAACTAAGAGGAGTGAGTTGCTTGTAATGATGAAGTCATCAACATATACCAGGACATACAGTAAAGTTGATCCTTGATGAAAAATGAATAATGAGCTGTCTGAAATGGATTGGATAAAGCCCCAATGCAACAATTATGTGCTGAGTTCTGCAAACCAAGCCCTAAGTGCTTGTTTGAGACCATATAGTGCTTTTTGTAGTTTACAGACATAGTGGGCTCTAGATGTATCAACAAAGCCCTCAGGCTGAGGCATAAAGACAGATTTATTTAAAGTGCCATTCAAAAATGCATTATTAATGTCTACCTGTTTGATGGGCCATTTCAGGGAGACTGCAAGAGCCAAGATCACCCTGATTGTAGAGGATTTGGCAACTAGACTGAATGTATCTGTGTAGTCAACCCCTTCTTGTTGATGAAACCCCTTGGCTACGAGTCTAGCTTTGTGTTTGAGGATCATCGCAAGATAACTTTAGAGAGGAAATTAATGGTTGCGGCAGGATTGCTTTTATCCTTCTCGGCTTTGGACCGACAATCCCTCTGTCAGATTTATTTTATCGCTTTTAGTTTTGTTTTAGTAGTAACAAATTAGAAGAATTAATAAACTAGATTAAGCAACCTCGATTACTCGAGATCGACTCGGTATTAATTGCTATACTACGATCCCTACACTTGGGGTATACCGGATTTATAAATTTATTACTTGTTATTTTTCATTGCATAAAATCCGTGAACAAGTTTTTTCATCGCTGTTCCTTTTGTCGCCTATCTAGGATGCTAGGGTTGTTTAGGGGCCGTCTACATGTCCAATCATCTTCCCGTCTACACTTTACATGGCAAGCTTCTGTGGCTTTGCATAATCGAATTTTGTTACGCTTCTGTGGCATTATTTAGTAGACGTTTATATATTTGACCTTCCTTCTATGGTTGACATGTTTCGTCGCTTAGTCCGAATTGTAGATTAGGGTGATATCTATGGAATTAGTTGGGCTAGCATTTTTCTTGATTTTTCTTTTTGCCTTTTTAGTATAGTTGCATATCATTTAGTTGCATTGTGTATACTCTGTTTTTTTATTTAGTGCACTTAGCCCCTACTACTTTGTAGTGTCCTCTATCATTATTTCTTTTCGATAAATCTTATAAGGCGCATTTACACTTTCATTTGGAGTTTGATATTTCTGTATGCACATGTGGTCCATATTTGTATTGTAAGCTTCTGTGGCTTATTTGACGCTTAGATGTCCTGTGTTTTCCTCGTGTGGTGATTTTTCCATCTGAGCAATTATATCCTGTGCTTATATCAAACTTTTATGCGCAATATGTTATATTCCCCTATCCCCGAGGTACGCTTTGTTTTGTTTTTCATGTGTGCAGAGGTATTTGCGATAAGCGATGGTGCGCTTTCAGATGAAGCCGTTTTCCGGTGGATGGTCCACGGTTCATCGATTTCTTCAAGCATTTATGGATCGACTTGCCACTACTTCCGCACTGCCACCTTCGGAATCTACAATCGCCTAAGTACTTTATCTTTTAATTTCGCGACAACCCGACACATTGCGGCTTGCGCGAGGGAATGGTTTGCGTGCATCGATCATTTGCTTACTTCGCTTTGTTTCTATGCAAATGAGCTAAATTTTTGACAAATTTTTGTTTTTGTTTTTGTCCCGGTAAGCAATGCATAATCTTTGTTTGTTATTTCTATAGTCAATATGTCAGATAATCGTATGTTTAGTAGTTGGATGTTTCACCCGATATTATTTTTCACTTGCAGCCATATTAAATGATGAGCTAAAATATAAAGCCGCATCCGCTTTGATTAGTAATTTGATTATCTATAATTCGCTACGCAGTGCTAATATGCATATTCGGAGGATGCTCCAACTGCTTGTGGAGTCAGAGTCGGAGTAATGATATACCGCGAATGTCTTAGGCTTGAATGTGATAAGCAAGATATAACTATTAAGTGTCTTTGGAAAGTTGTTTAATAACGCAGATTGAGTATGTCGGAAGCTAGTCAATGATTTGAGTGCGGTAGGGTATACCACGTATGTCCTATACCACTATGATGACCAAAAGCTCACGACGATCGAGAAAAAAAGTCGCCTTATGATTTGAGTAAGGTAGGGTATATCTCGAATATCCTATTCTACTATGAGGGCAAAAGCTTATTGATTTGTGTCTAAATTTAAAATTTAATTAAATCAACTTACATAAGGTAGTGAAAAGAATGACTTAGTTATCGTCTACCTTATCCCCAAAAAGATAAACCTGAAAGGCATGTTGTAGGATTATCCTCTGAGTATGTCGGAAAGATCCTAAACGCATTTTATTATCCTTTCGGGACATGTTATGTTTTGTAGTGGTGCGTGTTATGTTGTCGGTTATTCTTCTGTTTAGATGGGTATTTGCTAGTTGCTTGAGAAAATTCACTTAGTGGAAGTTTAATGGCTATGCACACACACCGGCATGACATTTAAGTTTCAACTTGAACACCCACCGGTTGCCAACCAAATTTTGAGATGGATGAGGTGGCACCAAAACCCATGTTTGGTTGTCACTGAGAGCCTTGTATTCTTCCTTCATGGCATGTGTCCATTGGGGGTCAGATAGGGCATCTGACACTTTTGTTGATTTATGTTGAGATGGGTGAGAAACTCTGTGCAGCAAGACTCAGAAAATGTTTAGGTTTAACAATTCCACTTTTTAACCTGGTTTGCTTGGGATGGTGGGGTACAGGAGCAGGTGGAGAAGGGGAACTGCTTATAGCTGAAGAAAGAGGAGATTCAGGGCTAGGGCATGGAGAATGAGGAGATTCAGGACTAGGATGGGTGGAGATAGGACTAGGAGGATCAATGGGTATGCTGGAATGATGACTAGTATTAGTTGGGGAGCTGTAATCAAGATCAGGAGTTGGAGACTTAGGAGGTGAGCATTTTGGAGAGTTTGGAGGGGAAGGAGTGGTGAAAGAAGTGAAAGGGGTATCCTAGGAGGACTTGGAAGGAAAGCATAAGTGTCAGTAATAGAAGAAGGAGATGTTGTTGGAGTAGGAGGTAACCTATAAGGAAAGGTATTTTCATCAAAAGTGACATCCCTAGATTGTAGATTCTACCAGTTGGATCAACACACACATGTCCCTTGTGATTTGGACTGAGACCTAGATAGGTGCACCTTTGTGTATGAAACTGGAACTTTTGAGTATGGTAGGGTCTAATGAGGGGATAACAAGCACAACCAAAAGTTTTGATTTGAAGATAGTCAGGGGATTTGTTAAACAACATGGTGAAAGGTGACTTGTTGTGTAGGACAGAAGTGGGGAGAACATTGATCAAGTGTACTGCCTGTTGGAAAGATTGCCACCAAAATTTGAATGGTAGACCAGCTTGAGCCAATAAGGTAAGGCCAGTTTCAGTGATGTGCTTGTGTTTTCTTTCTACTTTCCCATTTTGAGCATGTGTGTGTGGATAGGGGTGTTTGAAGTGAATTCCTGACTGTTCAAGGTAAGTAGTGAAGCTCCTAAATTCCCCTCCCCAATCTGCTTGAAAAGTTTTAATCTTAAGATTAAACTGATTTTCTACTAGGGTTTTAAAGTTTACAAAGACATTGAATGCATCAGATTTTTGTTTGAGGGGGAAAAATCCAGGAGAACCTACTATAGTCATCAACAAAAGCAATATAGTATTGATAGCCATTGACTGATCTCACATGAGAAGGACCCAGAGATCAGAATGTATCAACTCAAGAGGTTTAAAGGATAAAGAAGTAGAACTGCTATAAGGAATGGAATGCAATTTGCCATATTGGCAGGCTTCACAAAAATTCACTTTTTCATTAACATAAATAGAAAGATTACAAAGCTTCATTACTTGATGTAGGACCTTTACAGAGGGGTGGCCTAATCTCCTATGCCAAAGGTCTACATCTTTAGGTGAATTTAAAACAGAAACAAGACTAGAACAGGCTGGTGCAGCAGTCAAGTTGGCTGAGAGTTTGGAGTAAAGGGAGCTCCTTGTGGATTCAATGAGGACATGAGTCTGAATTTGGTACAATCCTTCTCTAAGATGACCTTCCAGAAGAGTGATCTTGGTGGTTTTGTCCTTAACAAAACAACAAGAGTTAGTAACTCTACAATAACAGAATTATCATGAATAAGTTGTGATATAATAAGAAGGTTTTTAGCAATCCCTAGGGACATGAAGAATATTATTAAGGTGTAAAGTGAGATTGTGATTAGGAAAAGTGACAGTGCTAGAACCAGTGTGTGCTGTGACAAGTTTCTCACCATTCCCAATCACTAAAGCATTTGAGCCTTCATAAGGTGACCTCAAACTGAGATTATTCTAGATCATGTGTTACATGGTTACTAGATCCACTATCCAGATACCAACTGGGATCAGTCAATGATTCAGGAGTGGCTATGTAGGCAAAACTCTGTTTGACCTGGGAAGACCTCTGAGATGGTGCTGAAGGAACATAATCAGATTCGAATTTGTGCCAGCATTCAGATGCTATATGTCCAGGTTTCAAACATATTTGGCACATAGGTCTAGGACTACTAGTGGTATTGCCTCTTCCATTGTTCCTGCCTCGACCTCTGCCACGATTGCTATTGTTGGAACCTCTACCTCTGGTTCCATTTTCACCAGGTGAAGCACTCCTGGACTGTCCGCTACCATTGCTAGACTGTGTGTAGGCAGCATTTGCGAGAGGAGTATGGATATCAATGTGTGATGAAGTATTATATCTGGATATGAGTCTTTCTTGAGTCAACAACTGTGATTGAACTTCAGGCCTTGACAATGAGGTGACTCTAGAAGTAATATTCACCACAACAGACTCATATTCTCTAGGTAAACCACCAAGAACAACAATGACCAATTCAGCTGTTGGGATAGGGAAACTTGCAGCAGCTAGACTATCTGAGTAATTCTACATTGTAGCAAGGTAATCAGCCATGGTTTTGGCACCTTTCTCAGTTTTGGTAAGGGCATCTTATTCTTGAAGACGGGATTGAGCCTGGCTGTTAAACAGGGTTTCCAGTGTGATCCAAACATCATGGGACGTAGCACAACCCACAACCTCCATAAGTGCTTGCTCAGTCATTGATCCGAGCAGCCAACCCAAAAGCATATTGTCAGTGGTATGCCATTCTTCATAGGCCGGATTGGGGACGAAACCCATACCAATTGGGCTAGCAATCATTTGAGGAGGAGCTTGTTTGGTTCCAAAAAGGTATCCATCAAGTTTATACCCTCGAATAACAGGGAAAACTGAATATTTCCAGAGCAAATAATTTTTGCGGTCTAATTTAACACTGGAGGTCTGATTAAGGGTTCCTCTAAAGGGAATAGCAGATGATTGTGTGGAGTACCGGAAAATAGAGATGGAAAGGATCGATAATTACCAGACTGAGGTTGTTCAGCTCGAGTGAAAGGCGATTGAGCCGGAAATGATGTCACAAAGACCGAAGGTTGTAGACTCGGTGGTGCCTGGGCCACAGTTGCAGCTGATAGCGGGAAGGACCCAAAGGGTATAAAAGATTGAACGAGCTCACTTGCAGGAGCAGTGACGGGTGAAGCTGTGACGGTGGTAACAAGTGGAGCAGCGGTGACTCCAGCGTCAGGATCGGCGGTGGACATGGCCACCGGTATTGGCTTTGATACCAAGTTAGATTTGTTGAAGAGAAATGTATTTCATTCATCCAACATTCTCATATTACAGAGATATATATCCAACATCATCTAACAAACATTATCCCACACTGGATTCTCTAGGACACTTGTCTCAACTAGATACTAGACAAGTGTCACTCACACACACAATACAAGTGACATATTAATTACTATCATTATCCTTAACAGTATATAATGTGATATAATGGGATGACCTTTTAAAATGCCATAAAAGTTAAACTTAAAAAAAGATGCCACTAATGATTGAGCCTGATTTCTAGCATCACATTTACGCCCAACCCATATTTATCTCCCATCCTAGACTACTCTGTTCAGAGTATGTTATAATAAAGGCGGGTGTTATGGCCAGGGCGGTATAATTAGTGCCAGGGCAGTTTGACCATATTTTCTGCAAATTGAAAAGCTTCAATTGTGTACCAGGAAGCAAATTGACGGCAAAGAGTTAGTGGATAAATATTTCAAATCCATATTGATTTTGAAGGCCAGCAGAGACCCCAATCAATATTTTTCTATCTAATTTTATTCTTTTTTTATTTTCGAAGGGTTCTATCTACTTTTTAGTTTGTCGATGGAGAATAAAGGGTTAAAATTTGTGCTTTGCAAGAGGATGGAATATGAGGAGCAGAAGGGGCGTTTGAGTTGGTCCGCCGGTGGGGTGTTTTATTTTACTCTCTTTTTTTTTAACCAAAGACCGTGGTGGTTGAGAAGACAATATGGAAAAGGGCCATTCTGTCATTACAAAATAAATAAAGGCCAAAGACCCAAAATTATATAAAACGGATTTATTGGACTTATAAGAATAAAAAAAATCTGTTGGATTTATAAGGACATATTTTTTTCTTATTCCCCATTCTACCCTTAATTAATACTAATTAGTTTTTTGTTTTTAATTTTATTTTGTGGAATTTTTTTTTAAAAATACAAAAAAGATTTTTTTTTTTTGATTTTTTTTTTGAATTACTTTTTTAATGGAGGAAAAAATAAAAAATAAAAATGACCGTCCCGACGCATTGACCGTCCTGACGTATTGACCACCGTGACGCATTGACTGTCACAAAGCAATGACCTCCACGACGCATTCACCATCCCGATGCATTGACCGTCACGACGCATTGACAGCCGTGGCGCATTGACCCCCGGGGCGCATTGACCGCCGCGACGTAACGCCCGCCACGATGCATTGACCGCCATGATGCATTGACCCGCCGCGACACATTGACCGCCCTCGATGAAGTGACCGCCCCGACACATTGACCGTCCCCGATGTAGTGACCGCCCCACGCGTTGACCAACGTGCCGCGATGAGTTGACCGCCCCGATGAGTTGAACGCCACGACGTATTGACCGCCCCGACGCATTTACCGCCTCGATGCATTGAGCACCCTGATGCGATGACGTCTTATTGTAGCGATTTATACAGTGACGTCTTATTGTAAGCGATTCATGTACTGACGTCTTATTGTAGAGATTTATGCAGTGACGTCTTATGGCATCGATTTATGCAGTGACGTCTTGTTGTAGATATTTATGCAGTGACGTATTATCGTATCAATTTATGCAGTGGCGTATTGTTGTAGCGATTTATGCAATGATATGGTATCGATTTATGCAGTGACGTCTTATTGTATCAATTTATGCAGTGACGTCTTAGTGTCGCGATTTATGCAGTGACGTCATGCAGTGACATCATGCAGTGACGTCTTATTATATCGATTTATGCAGTGACGTCTTATTATATCGATTTATGCAGTGACATCATGCAGTGACGTCATGTAGTGACGTCTTATTATATCGATTTATGCAATGAAGAAAATCCAACGGAAATTTCATCAAATATTTACACAAAATTCTAGGGTAAACATGAAGACAAAAATTCCATAGTAGTAATGTGAAACTGTAATTCTAATAAAAGATACATTCTATGATTAACAACACAGAGAAAATCTCACACATTCAAAATTGGAGACAATGGAAGTAAAGAAGTACTTATTGCACAATTGTCAAAGTTCTTGTATGATTGCAAAACTAGTTATAACATCTTAAACTACCACCTACAGTATTGATAGAATAACTACATTGAAATATTGCACAAAAAATACCCATGAATAAAGCGTGAAAAGACTCAAAAAAAAATATCAAATCAAGACGTCAATGAGCAAGACAAGGAGCACAACCTGCTGAGAGACATTGCTGAGTTGCACCTCCAAATCCTGCAACTCATCTTTCCTATCCATGAATTCCTTATCTTCTTCCACAATAAGCGGCTTTGCCCCAGCCCAATCATTTGCCATATACTGCTTCAACTCCTTGAAAATCCTTTACAAGTCCCCTCCCACCTTTTAGTGGCGAGAAACCTTACTCACATCGATCATTTGCCGCAACAAGTTCCTCATTGATATTTGCTTTGGCAGCTTCATAGCTCCATCAAGCATCAAAATGTAAAGCGCGGCTGGAAAATGAAAGAAACAAACAGAAAAATAAAGTAACAGCTTCCTCAAGTACTTCTTCAATGTCAACCTCCTCTGCACAACAAATTCCTGTGTTTGCATCACTTGACTCTCCATCACACTCTTATCAGCCGAATCGAATGAAAAACCCATGATAAGCTTCCCAACCGCTCCGATAAAGTCACCACATCTCGAAACCTCCTCCGGACACTAAATTCGGATTCCGTTGAACTCGGGGAATTTCGTTCTAGTGGTAATTAAGTAAGTAAAGTAATTAGTACCACCTAGAATAAGAGAAGCTGAAAGATCCCGCTCCTTTTGAGGATCCGAGACCGAAATGATCAAATAATCGAGATTTTCGAAGAAGGCGAGCATGGAGATGCGGTGAGAAATCACGGTCGTTGAAATTAGAGGAACCGTCGAACGATCCAAGATAGCATCAAGATAAGAAGGAGGTTCAAGGATGAAAGCATCATCGAGCTAAGGCTTTGCCGCCAGCGGAGAAACAAGCGCCCCCAAATGGCGGCGGCGGCACCACCAGTGTGTTTCTTGTCGCCCCTATGATAAGCCCCGCTCATCGAAACCGTGTTTTTAGGTTATTTTATTAGATTAGGGGTACTTTGGTCCATGTAGATATATTATATCCTTATAAGTCCAACAGATTCCTTTATGTCCTTATGGGGCTAATAAGTATAAAAACTATACTTTTAAGGAATTAACCCAATAAACAATACTCCCTCCGTCTAATTTTATTTGTCCTGTTTCACTTTTCAGAGAGATTTTGATTAGCGTATTTAATGCTTTGAATCTCATCAAATGATCCAATATTTTTACATATTATAAAGTATTACTTAAATGACATAAATATAAAAATATTGGATCATTTAATGAAATTCAAAACATTAAATATGTTAGTCAAAATCTCTTTGAAAAGTCAAACAGGACAAATAAAATGGAACGGATAGAGTATAAACTTACCCTGGTTCTAATTTTGGAGCCCTGGCCATTCCATCCGCCTATAATAAAATGGTTTTGATGTAAGTTATAACATTTTTTTTTTTTGAAAGGTAAGTTATAACATTTTTACATGTTATGTCTCACGTCATAATTAATATCATAAAAATATGTTATATTTAGTTTCATTATTAATTGTATAAAAGTATACTATGCATTTTGTTGTGCGAGGTGGGCTGCTCCGGGGCATTACGTTTGGTAGGCAGGTGCAAGTTCAGGTCTCACACTTATTTTTTGCAGATGACAACATGTTATTTTTTAAGTATATGTTCGCGAAAATCACAACTACACTAGCAAGCGGACTAGGTCAAGTGTAGTATAGCTCAATTCGTGAGCAAGGTCGATCCCACAGGGACTTGTTCGATAATTATGCAAACTTAGTTATAAAATTCAAGATTACGGGTGGTTTGTGGTCTTTGACCAAAATAAACGCGGAAAATTAGGTAAAAAGAACGGTTTATCAAATCAAGACGAGTTTTAACCACTTTTAAAAAGTAGATTGAACCAAACTAGTTAATTATTCCCTAATCGTTTCCTATATTGATTCATACACTTTTGTCATTAAAGTTCCTAGAATCGAATCAATTATTGGTGTATTTTCCTAAATTGGTTCATAGATCGTGCGTGGACTCTAGAACCCTATGAATAGCTAAACGTCTACCGTGCGCGGGCTAGAACAATATTAACTAAACACGAATTAAGAACTAGAAAATACCGATAATAATTATCGTAAACCTCGTTACGTAACTACCGTGCACGGGCTAGTTAACTAATAACGATATAATTGTTTCTTGTCCAATTACTCTTTTCAACCTTAGTTCCTTCAAGAATAATTTACGAAAACATGCAAAGAGTTGATCAAGTTCTAAACATGCAAGTTAAAACGAAACAATAGAAATAATCAAAGGGAAACTACATCGTTAAGGCTTTTCTCCAATATAGACCGTTGGGTACTCTTCCAAAACAAAGTCTTTTCCCCGAGACCGGGCGTTTCTCGTGTATGAATCAATATAAATCACGATTAGGTGCAAATTAACATCGTTCAATTTGATCTACAAATAATTTAACCTAACATGCTTGTAACAAGGATAATCATCACAAATTCGTCAAACATAGAAGAAAGAATCGACATGATTACCTGGAAACACGAGATCAATCTTCTAGCTATTTCCTCCGCAATGAATCACCAATTGAACGAACATGCAAAAGCTAAACTACTCTCAAATAATGAAGAAAACAAGAACTTATATTGATAATGCTTTAAGTAAATTGTCTGCTCTGAAATCATACATAAACTGCTGAAATACATCATATTTATAATAAATTAACCGACCTAGGTCTTAGAAGGGTAGATCCGGAAGTTTTGGGGTTAAGTCAGCTCGCTTAACCGACTTAAGTTCTCGGTACAGCGTACGGGCTGTCCCTGGACATGTCCAGACGCGTCCTGGGCTTGTCTGGGGCATGTCCTGGACACTTGGGCCGATATACCGTATAGATTCCTCGGTTCAGCATGCCGGGCTTCTCTTCTAGGCTTGTCCAGTACGTGTCCTAACTGATCCTAGGCTTGTCCTTAGGCACCTTGGTTGCTTTACCGAGCATTATTCTCGGTTCAGCGTTTGGGCTTGTCCAGGACTGAACCTGGACATCTGGGCTTGTCCAGGACTGATCTCGGACTTGTCTAACAGCTCGACTTGGTTCTCCTCCGGTTCGATCTCAATCTTTCTACATGTTCCAACTCAAATCCTCTTCGGCTCGGATTGTACCACCAATTATCCCTACAGTGAACCATAAAACGTGTAGTAATATAGTTTAATACAAAAATAACATGTAACTACATAATAATCACGATAAAAACTCATACGTAACTAACCACAAAATTAAGCACTTTTACGTATGGTTTATCGTGAATTCATCCTGATTTAGTCCAATTTTTAGGTAAATTGATATATAAAATGTCATAAAGTTGATTCGCATCAGTATATGGACGGGGCATTAGAGACGCTAATGGACCTTTTTAATCACTATAGGATGCTCTCAGGTCAGGCCATCAATTTCCATAAGTCCAGTTTATATTTTATCAAGGCAATTCAACAGGAGGACAGGGAGTATATCTCGGATTTCTTGATTCGATCGGGCCAGTACGGGTAAATACTTGGGCATGCCATTTGTCACTGGAAAGAATAAACGTCTAGTTTTTTATTTTCTCTGAGAGAAGGTCTGGAAAAAATTGTCAGGGTGGAAAGACAAGCTTCTCTCACCCGCGGGGAAGGAAGTCATGATTAAATCGAGTCAGCAAGCTATACCTACATTCATCATGCAATGTTTCAAGGTGCCTACCATACTAGTCCATGAGATCGAGAAATATATCCGCGGTTTCTTTTGGGGGGACACTGAGGCCAAGCGGAAGGTGCACTGGCGGAATTGGGACACTTGTTGTCTTCCTAAAAACCTCGGGGGACTCGGTTTCCGTAATCTGGAATGCTTTAATCTTGCCTTACTAGCCAAGCAGGCGTGGCGATTTCTTACGTGCCCCGGCGCCCTTGCGAGTCGTGTACTTAATACAAAATACCATCGAGGTACAACTATTATGGCGGCTGGTTTGGGGAGCAGACCATCTTTCTTATGGCGGAGCTTGTTAGAAGGTAGAGACATGTTAATGCAGGGATTAAGGACGCTAAGGTACAAGACTTGCTTTTGTCAGGGACAAGGCAGTGGAATGTGGATTTCCTCAGACAGGAATTCCAGGCTTGGGAGGTGGACGCTTGTTGAAATGGTGTCCTAAACCCAATCGGGTTGAACCGGATCCGACCGAATTCGGATGATTTCTACTATTTCTTTATATATATATATATATATATATATATATATATATATATATATATATATATATATATATATATATATATATATATGGAATTTTCATTGTCATATATTTGTTATTTTAAAGAACCAATTATGAATTGTTATATGATAACGTCCTTAGTATTAAATCGTTATAGAGAAACCATGATAGGCGATTATAGTTGATGAGATCTCTAATCACTTTAACAAGTTTGATACTTAAATGTCTCTCTAGTCGATGTACTATTAAGCAGGGCATTGATAGTATAAGCAGACTAGCACGTATTAGATGTATTACGTCTTTAAGGGCGAGGATAGATCTCGTCTATCGAAGTGTAGAGACACTTGGACTGTACGTGGATGTGTATTAGAGAATGCGTACGTTAGACTGACCCACTTACACGGATAAATGTCACACTATATGACGGTTGTGTAATTATCCTTAAGACCGGAGTCTTCATGGCATCACGGTGTGGATTGTCATGCTTTGACACTATTGAGGTTTCCCCTAGCCACGGGGTGATCATGCGGTAGTGATTGAGTATGATACTGAAGCATGCGGAGTATACATGTTTGGTCGTCTAGGAATCGCGTACCATATCAGTAGGGTGAATATCCTGAATGGCCTTCTTATAAGGAATGTCTAGCTCTCGTGAATCTTTGCAAAGTGGGAGTAAATGAGTTACTTCGAGAGGGCATGATATCCAGATTATAAGATACGGTCGTTAATGTTTGACACTCGACGCACGACCGTATGGATATTATTACAGCGATAGGATTGTAAGTTACACGGTAACTGTTTCACATGAAAGGTAGTAGTAATTGCATTTGACTCTTCCAATGATTGGGGGTCACGGTGTGTTGCTAGACGCTATCCCGTGATCGTTAGGCATGGAGGGCTTTTTCATAATTTGCACTTTGTGTCTACGGCCAACATATTCGGAAGCCTATCGGGTCACACACATATGAACATCTAGCCGGATTAAAATGTGGTTATAGATGATAACTAAATAAGGAAAGTTAATCTCGAGACTATAAAGGTTATAGTGGTAAATTAATATGGTGGTATTTATTTATTATGAATAAATAAAATACAAGATATTAATAATATTATGTTAATTAAAGAATATTCCGGATGCCAATTTATTGGCATATGGGGTGCAACTTATTGGTGTATAAGATACACTTGGATTGTGCAATTTAATTAATGATATTACCATATATTAATATTAGATATTAATATTTATATTTATATATATGATTATGCGTGACTTGCACATATGATGTGCATGTGCACATTTTGTAGTAAAATAAATATATATAGATTTATTTGTGTAATATATATATGTGATATATATACACGTGTAAATTGATTTATGGTAATATAATAAAGATACTCAATATTATATATTGACAATATCTTGAAAATATTCAATATAAGATATTGATAATATCCTAGATTTATTTAATATAAGATATTATAATAAATGAGATAAATGAATCTATTATATTTTCCTTATTTTATTGGGAAAATGTTTTCTTCCTTTCTACTCTATTCTGGGCGCCACATCCATTATAAATAGGAGGTGGGTGTCAAGCTCTTTTTCAGACATCACAATTCCAAAACTAATAGTTCTTGTAGTAAATGAGAGTATCCTATAGAGAGTTGGAGAGAGGGGAAAAGGGCCGGTCTAGCAACCGGAGTTTTGCAATAGCAATCCATGATGGGATTCCGGCGAGATGCTCGTGTGGACTAGCGGTAGAGGCCGAACACTTGGGCGGCTCTATGCAGAACTACTCTCCTTAGACGGTCAAAGCGTCGATCTTTTAGATCAAGCAAGGTAACACCGTCAATTGCTTATTTGTTTATTGCTTAAACGAAGTCGATCCTTGTTAAAAGGAAATAAAATTTTAAATTCCGTTGCGTTCCCGCGTAGATTTCCTAACTGTGGTATCAGAGAGAGCTTCGAGCTTAAGCAATAAGCTTGTTATTTTGCGTAGTTAATTTTATCATTTAAATCATGTAATTAAAAGATGAAAGATTTTTTATTTGCAAAATTGATACACGAAAAGAAAGAGAAAAAAAGAAGGGTGGCCATGGTGGTGCTCGGCCGATCGTCGGCGGCACCACCACCGTGTGATCGCCGGCGGCCAGCGGCAGCCGGCGGCAGCCTCCGGGCTGCTGGTGTGATACGGTGGTCCCCGGTTTTTGTTTTGTCTATTTGCGATTCAATATGGTTCATAGTTGTGATTGATATGTCTTTGTTTAGTTGTGTCATGTGGCTAACCAATGGTTCAAATAGTTTGGGCCATTGGGATGCCACATGGCATTAAAATAATAACGGCCTTTCCAAACTTTGTATGGAATACGTCTAGGCACTTTTCCAAATATTTGATTTGGGAAAAGGTCTAGGCCTAGGCCACTTCCAAAATTATTTGGCCTTTCCAAATATTTGATTTGGAATAGGCCTAGGCCCTTTTCAAATATTTGATTTGTAAAAGGCCTAGGCCTAGGCCACTTCCAAAATTTTGATTTTGGAAAGTGGTCAGGCCTAAACCAAATTTGGTTTAGGAAGATGCCTCTTTGTTTAGGAAATCAAAGACATCTCTTTTGATTAGGAATCAAAAGGAATGAAACAAAAGAGGCTTAATTTTAATTTTGATTTATTTTTAGAATAGTTCTAATTAATTAAAATTAAAATTAAAATCATTTAAAATTAATCGTTAATTTTATTTCGATTAAAATCATTTAATTAATTAAATGTTAATTAGTTAATTGATTGGATAAAATCATTTAATAGATTAAATGTTAATTGATTAATTAAGATGCAAGTAGTTAAATTTTAATTTTATCTTTTTCATAAGATGTTATTGTATGGATTAGATATAGTAGATATAATATGATTATATGGACCCGATTGATCATGGACTCGACCGATAGATAGGATAGATGTGAATGATTTAAATTTTTCGTTGGTTTAAAATTATCCTAGGCCGTTATGAAGAACGTGACCTAGTTTATTTTTCTGCATCTATCCCATTCTCGTTAGCTCCCGCTTTTGCGGCGGGTGTATTTATTTTATTAGATAGAATTAAATGTAACAAGAATGGAGGCGGAAGATGGAGACCAAAGAAAGAAGAATAAAGATCCCATTGGAGATGGCGATTAAAGATCCTATTGGCGGTTGCAGCCTACCCTTAGATTGTGACTGCGGTTTCGTCGATTTGTATTCGAATCGCACTCCAGAAAGTCCATGATCATCACCGGTTACTTTACACATTTATTTATTTTGTGCTTGTATTTATTTTATATGATACGATAGATGCATGACTAGGTACGATCTAGATAAATGTGTAGGATATATCTATAGAGATTGATATAATTGATGAGACCGAAATTAAAATTAATTAAGTGAATTAATTTACATAAATACTTCCACAACAAAAATCAAGTCGAAATATTGTCTCACAATATTATAACGACGGTGAAGAGCCTGTGTTCGGATCCAATTGATCGACCACCGCCGGGAGTTGACCTACCTCGGGTATATCGTCGTTATTGAGATATGATCGTATGAGATCTCGTGAATATTGGGTTATGACTTGACTAGAGTCTTTCGGTGATTGGTCACCGTCAGGGCCGTCTGACTTTAGAGACAAGGGGTTGACTAACACATAGTGATGTGTATCGCCAAAGAGTTGACTAGTCAACCACTGAGAATCACATAGAGATGTGAATGGTAAGGGGTTACCTACCTTTCGATATTATCTTGGTTGATCGACCACCGCCGGGAATCGAGGTAACTAGATTGGATCTCAGCCACTAAAGAATTTTGAAATATTCTTGAAACTCAATTGGGAGTAGTTGACTAGTGGGAGCAAAATAATAATCCCAAAGACCATATTTGATTTTGCGTGTATAGACAACAACACTCTTTTATCTTTATTTTTATGTTGTAGTTTTAGCAAACTTTATATTTATGTTTTATTCTCGATTAGTAAAACCAAATTATGACTGTTTGAGAAACGTTCTCAAGAATGGTTAAATAAATTTTAATCCTTTTAAAATAAAGCAATGACACGAGCAATCCCGTTATAGTAGTTAGAGACAAGGAGACTACATATTTGATGGAATCCTCCAAGACTTTAATTATTAAAGAAAAGCGGAGGCTCGTTAGATACGATCCAATGTGATCATTCAGTCATACGATGACAATTAATTCAAACGTTGGATAAGAATGACCACATCGAATTTTGGAAAGGTTGTTTCTAAAATTGTAAGATTTAAGTATCGACTTATTTCTTTAATCATTGCTTAAAGGTTAATTAAATGGTCAATATTTTGATACGATTCAAAAGGTTGAATAAACAATTTAATAAATTTTAGATTTTCTTTATGAAAGGAAATTAAAGACATAGCTCTTGTGATCTTTTTTAAGTCTTATGAAGACTACATTAAGAAATATTTACCAGTGCTTAAAGGATTGAAAGGAAAGTTAGGGCATGTGCTTAAATAGAGAGCTTATTGAAGTCTCTATTCTAGGCAAGTGTGTTGATATAAACCTATCTAAGTTCAAGTCAACTCTTAGATATATGATATCTTACCAGTGTCATTAAATTAGAAAGGTTAATACAAATATGGAAGGTGAAGCAAACGTTGTAACACTGACCACATTCTGGATCTAGTAAACTGATAAGGGAACTAAATAAATGTTATTATGTTCCGGTTCTTATGAAGAACATACTTTCAGTTATTTGTTAGGATTTAGTAAACATATTCAATTGTAAAGAATAAATGTTATTCCGATAAAGTTGAAAGGTTACTGAATCTAACATACTAGATTGTTTTCACTGTATAGTTGATATTGTTAGGTGTAGTGCCCGAAAGACAATTTGTGTAATTGTTTTTAATAATGAATGACAGAATTTATCTCACCTTATTACTTGCTTTGTCCTTGTAAAGTAATACACTGCTGCAAACCCTAAGTATATCTGTATGTAACCACTTAACTCAGTGTATGGATTACACGTGAGGATTGAGTTAGTGGTGATATACTTAGACTGTTAGTCCGTGGTGAACTTAATCAGAGTTTAGGGTCTCTTGATTAAAACACCAATAATGCGCCCAGAACACCTTAGGGTGTGATAGTCTTATCCGGACTGTCGGCAGAGGTACCTACGTGGGGCATTTATATATGATGGCATTCATATAGGATCGAACGATTTAATCAGATTTCTCGGTATAATTCCATAATCGAGGAATCTTATGAAATCATTTGATGATCATATATGGATCAACCTTAATCTGAGGTGATCACTGAGGTGCTTTGCTTGTCCCGGGTAGTGTTTGATGTGTTAGTTACGGTTCACTTAAATATGTGTTCCAAGCCACTTCCCATTGGCATATCTCCGGATGAGTGAGTAGTTCTCGATTTTCACTGAGACATGGAATCCATTCCATCACTGCTGGGAAGTAGAGATAGTCCCCTTATTTGTTATCCCTAAGAAAATGATCGATGGGCCCGGGATTCATGTTAGACTAATTAGCTACTAGTCGGATATGTGAACTAATTGATCACTAGGGGTTAATGGTAAATAAGGATAAGATATTCGAAGTCGGGTTCACGGAGACTTCCCACTCAAAATGGATGATCTATGGAGGGTTAATCCGTATGTAGTGATTATATCAATGGACGCTTATTCACTCTGCATGGGTTGAGTATAAGTATACATCTATAATCGGTAGAGTTCGATTTGGGTTTATGGTGGCGTAATCCCGGAATTAATAATTAATGTACTTATTCTCGCTCGATGAATAATTAATTATTGGAGCTACTTTAGGAGTCCATGGTCCCCGATGTGGCTTCGTAATTCGGACTAATAATCTTGTTATTTGGGCTCAGTGATAATTAATTTGGTGGGCTAATTAATTGATATGCATGGATATTATTTAATGGCTAAATAATATAATACACATAAAAGATATTTTATGTGGGCTTAGTAACCCTAATATGTGGCGCCAATATGGATGTTATTTAATTAGAGAGAAATTAGTTTTCTTGGATAATTATTTGACATGTGATTTATCTTTTATTTGTTAAATGATAATTCATGGAATATTAGATAATAATATGATTTATCCTAATTTGTTTAGGATAATCATTTTATTTATCTTTTATTTGGAATAAAGGATTAATGGAATAATTATCTCTTAATTATTTAATCCTTGGAGACAAGGATTACTCTCTATATATAAATAGAGCTTCTCCAAGCCTTAATACATTGGAAAATTTCACCACACACATAAAAAGGAGAGAAAAAAATAGTTTTTCTATGTCTGCGCTTTTGTAGAAGTTAAAACTCTAAATTTTTGTTGGTGTTGCATATCAAGGAGGTTCGTGTAACAAGAAGGGTGTCCACCAACCGCCCGTTTGGAGAACATATCGGAAGATCTTGGCTTCTCTTCCTACTATTGGTAACATGATCTTAACCCCCTTGTAGTAGTTTAAGTCATTTAATTATGTATTGTGATGTATAAGTCGTGATCAATCCGCTGCGTAGATCTAACTCGTTTAGATCTAAGAATCTGCATCCTTCAATGTGGTATCGGAGACAGGTTCCACGATTTATATAGTCAAAATCACAATTAAACGATTTAAAGGAGTGGAATTGCATGTAGGTAAATTTATTTTTATATGCATAAATAATGATTGGATGAAGAGATGGATTTGGGGTTGGCACTGTTTACCCGTTAGATCTATTTTAAACTCATATAAACGAAGAAAATTCGTTCATATGAGTATAGGAAATTATGTAATTTATTTGTTGTTGCAATTTTAATTTCCTGAAAGTGGATCTGTTTAGTAGCTGTTTAGTTTTTTCGTTTTTCCCGTTGATCGAACCGTTGAAACGATGATCCCTCCATTCAGAATCAAGATTAAAAGTTGAAGAACAAGCCATCAAAATTTGGGGTCGATCGGAGTCCGTCTCAATATCCGTTCTTTGCAATGTAGTGGCTGCTGTAACAGAAAAACGCAGGATTCACAGAAACCTTAGCTGTGACTTCCTCGAATTTCTGGGAGAGTTTAGACCGTTGAAACGCAAATCCAACTGGTCAGATCGATAAATATGGAGTTTTTGACATGGCATAAAAATTTCAGGTCGATCGAGATTCATCTCGATTCCCGATCGGCCTCGGGAAGTCTTTGAGGCGCTGCTGTAAAAGTCAGATCCAGCAGCAAGTTGGGCGGCTCACTGGAGAAAATTGACAACTCAAAACTCCGATCTAACCGTCCATATTGAAGCCCAAGGAGTGAGGAACAGATCTGGAAAGTTTCGTTGCGATCCGAGTTCGTTGGGTTTCCTGATCATGGAAGAGTTTGAACAGCTGCAGATTTTGTTAGAAAGAAGTAAACCCTAGTTAGGGTTTTGGTTATTTATTTTCTAATAGATTAGATACGGGGGTGCCAACGGTCCATCTCGATGTTTATTTTTCCGCACTAGTATACATGTTTAGATTGTATGTGTAGAACCGGAAAATTGCCATGACATGCATCATATCATGAATTCCACTCCATATGCATACATGTAGAAATTAATTCGAGGAATTAGTTAGGCATGTATAAAACACGCAATTAGTTTTAATTAATTATTTGATATTAATTAGAAACTAATTAGGTAAAACCGAGGAACACATGTTTTTCAATCGTCGAGGTTGGGTGATGGATTCTCGGTGAATCCCACTCTGCGAAAAGCATAAGGAGTAAAATCGAAACCTCGTGGTTAAGGTGTTGGATTCTCGGTGAATTCCACCTTACCTAGACGAGATTACATTCTTGTTCCGTAGTGTCTACGTGAAAGTTTGATGTTTAAGGATTGGATTATCACGGGCATACATGGTTGAAAGTGGTTTAACCACGGTTGTGTGGTCAACGTGAGCTACGGCTCGATCGACTTCACCTCCACGTGTGGCGTTTGCACGGGGTCCAGCAAGGCCGAGCCATCCAAAGAGCCACTACGGCTCAACGGAGCTCCCTAGTTTTGACCCGTCCGACGGCCACATATGTTCCAACGAATAGGTCGGGTGGGCTACCCCACGTAACCGGCAACATTCGGGCCTATGATTTAATGTTCCTTAATGTAACATCAAGTCCAAAAACGTGATCGAGAAACCCACCACTTTTTCAAAATATTGAGTGGGAGCGGAGAGGCGACAACCGACCCCACGGCCTCTATTGTTGACACAAGCAACGTGAGAGAATGGTGACGCCGTGCCGTTGGGGACTGGCCTTCCTAAGGAAGGCCTTCACCGCTATCAAAATTCAAGGCTTGGTCTCCGAAAGGATAGGATTTTGGGTACTCGTCGGGTCTTTGGTCGACCCTAAGGCGACACACTGGGTCTACCTAAAAATCTGAGACGATGAGGTCACACTCATAAAAAGGTATTTTGGTAGTACCTTGGCTGAAAAAGGAAAGGTGATTGACGATCACAAATGAGATGTTTGATTCTCAATTTGATCTTCAATATTAATCGAAACCTCTTTGACCTACCCTAAGGCGGCACTGAGGTATTAGATTAAATCTTTGGAACGGTAGGATAGACTATAAGTACTTAGTTTATAGTTCCTAAAATTTATTAGTAGTGTATGATTTGGATTTATTCTGTCAATTTTATTTACAACTGTTATACATATCTCTCTAGGGTGCTAGACTGCTAGTGTAAAATTGACTAGTAATGACTTCGTTAAAAAGTGGTAAGTAACTAGAACGTTGTACTTATTAATCTCACATGCGATTAATTTTTCGGAAGAGGTATTTCTCTCGAGCCTTCAAAACTTGAGTGACGTAAATAAGTATGTCACTGCTGTCACTCATGCAGTACGAGAGACAACCGTAGTTAGTTTGAAAGATGATTGGGACGATAAAATTCTTCTAGTGAATTTTAATTGTGTAGTGTCTACACGAGAAATTTTCAAATAGAAAAATTGGAGAATCATAAATTAAAGTGTCGCTAGTTAGACGGTATTTGGAACCGATAAACTAGTGGGAGCTTTTATCTTATGTTTTTCTAATTTATTAGAAAATTAGTCCCACTGGGTAACGCTTTCATTAGACATCCCCTTTGTTCACGAGTAGTGTCTACTCAAACGAATCGCTAGTTCAAGACTATTTCCTTTTAAGGAAAGTTAAGAATGAGAAAGAATGTCTATAAGTGTTAATCATCTTAATGAAGTTTTGAGGCTAAACCGAAACATTAAATAAAGAAAGTATAGGATAAGGAAAGTTATTTCGGATCACTAACCAATGAACCCTTAGCGACTTTCTTAACCGAGTAACTTGACTCGGTAGCTTAGTTCTTTGGAAGAACAAAGGAAGCTGTGCATTAACGATTAATAGAGTAACAACGGGCAGTAATTTCAGCTAGAATAGTGGGAGTGATATAAGGAAATGAATTTTTGATTCGACCTTGAATATCACGGAAAATTTTATTTTTCTATTTTCAGATTCGTTGGAACAAATGGATTCACTTTCAACTCGATATATTGTTGCCTCATAGAAAGTGAATTTGACATTTGTAGTACGAATCCGAGACTCGGAATTTTGTTTGATAAAGTCAGAACCACTAAGAAATCTTTGAAAAGGTATATGTAACACGCCTTAAACTATTATAGGCAAATGGTTTCGTATTAAGATAAACGATTCTTCAAAATCTATTAATTAGTGCATATATCTGTAGATAAGACCTAACGATCGCTAAGGGTGATTCCTATCTCCCAGCCTCGAACACTGCCTCAAAAGAACAATGACTAAGCTTCATTTCTATTAGGAAAGGGTAATAGATCTCAAGAAATAACGTAGCTTGTTCACAATGACCTTCGGGTCTAGTGAAATATACAAGCTAATGGGAGCATTTGAGTGGTGACATTTTTGTCCGATAACTACTCAAACACGATTTAGTTTATCGAAGAATACGAGGAGGAGTCTCTCGATTTTAACAGAGAATAGAGTATTCCATGCTCGAAATAGGCTATCGCATAGTCTTGGGATCGATGCTCGGCCCGCCTCCTAGTGGAATGATTCTCACCGAGGAAGAAACCATAGACTTGCCCTATATAGTTCTTGATGTGCTACAATATTTCGCTAAACTCGATTAAGATAATTGGTTGCAAAATAACGGTTAACATTATTATGTAAACCGAGAAGTCTACCTAGAAGATGCTAGTGAATTTATGGATAAGGAGTCAATTCGGTTCACATCGCTTCAGTAAATGTAAGCATTTAGTACTTAATGCTTGAAGGTAGGATTGGAGATTTTGCGATACGTTCGATTGTGATTGTTTCGTGAAATATCTTAATGTGTCGAGTGAAGGTTGGTTATAAGATTCTTGAGATCGAAAGTGACGGTTGAATCTGTCACAAACCTTCCGATAGAATCTATAAATGTGACCTTAAACCTTGGAGTACGGTTACCCAAAGGTAGTTACTATCTCGATTTAATCGGACCACGCCCAACATCGGTTGTTGGTGATTGCACCGATAAAAACTACTAGATCGTAATGTCAATCCACCCAAGACGCAGTGGGAGTATGGTTTAACCGTTGACCCATTGTAGTTTTGTGGACTCTACAGTCTGCTGGGGTGATTGATAACCTATGGCTCTTAGTAGGCTGTATAGGATTCTGATCATAGAGGTTGGTTTGAAAACCTTAACCCGTGAATGAGTTTTAGTACTCAGGTTCGTTTCAGCCTTTAGTAGAACCCACACGAGTGTCTCAGCCCAAGTGGGAGTAATTGGATCTACGCCTAAAAGAGTCGAATGAATAGGAAAGTTTAAACTTTCAAATAAGCAAAGTCGAGTGGTATATGGGTGATTCCCGACAAGTAGAGAGTTAACTGGACCTTGAACTCTCTCACCACTCGCCTAGCAAGATTTCGTTAGAAAGCGAAAATGGGGTGATTCCTCGAGACTTTCTTGCCGAAAAATGGAGTCCTGGATTCATTCGGAATGTAGGGTCTTGGTTAGAACAATTAGCGGGATGATCGCCGGGCTTATATCCTTTGTGGATTTAAGAGAACCTCTCGGTCATTTAAAGTCACATGTTTTAAAATATGTGGACTTGACGAGAATATTGATAAGTCTTTCGTAGACCGGATATCAATATTGGTAAAGTAGTAGTATTAGAGTTCATGAATGATAACATCAAACGGTTGGAAACAACATGTGTGTGCTATCTCAAGTCGGAAATCGATGTGCCAAGATTCTCGGATGAGAGAATTGGACTATATTCTAAGAATCGATTCGGTCGATTCACGAGAATGAGTCATTGGCTATCCCACCTATCTTATTGAATAAGATGATTATGCATATACGTATGCAACATTCATCGAGAGTAGTCCTACCCTACCTCTCGTGAATGATTTTCTAAATCTTCGGATAAAGAGAAAATGGGATAGAGTCTCTCTTGGATAATGGCAAGTCAGTTATCACAAGTCAATAGTAATCGAATCTTGGATTCGAGCAATAAGTAGCGGTTTAGTACGTCCTCAAGTATCTTTAGATAACGAGGAATCATATGCTTGTATATTCAGGTGCAAACTTGAATATGGTTGACTAATCGATTTCGACTTGTAGTCGATTAAGGATGATCATTAAGTAGATCTCGGGCTCAGTGTTTACTCATAGTGCTTAGAATTTCCTTTTGTTAGGAGTAATTCTGTGTCTCGATAATCCGATATCACTTCATTGTGAAAACAAGTGAAGAGATAGCTTAGAAGGATCTTCTCGTTACAAGAAGTCAAAAGCATATTGAGAGAGAGAGTACCGCTGATTGGAAGGACCGACAACGTTTCAATCCTAAAGATCGCCTCGAGTCGACAACCTAACTAATCAGTGTACCAAGTCGAGTGCTTGGAGGGTACGGCATTAATGGATATGTCTCGTCTGCTTTTAAAGCAAGTGGGAGAGTGTTGTGAATAAGATGAGAAAGGGTGTGCTCTAAAAACAATCGTTGCTTGTCATTTTGTGCAAGTGAGAGATTGTTAGGTGTAGTGCCCGAAAGACAATTTTGTGATTCTCACCTTATTACTTGCTTTGTGCTTGTAAAGTAATACACTGCTGCAAACACTAAGTATATCTGTATGTAACCACTTAACTCAGTGTATGGATTACACGTGAGGATTGAGTTAGTGGTGATATACTTAGACTGTTAGTCCGTGGTGAACTTAATCAGAGTTTAGGGTCTCTTGATTAAAACACCAATAATGCGCCAAGAACACCTTAGGGTGTGATAGTCTTATCCGGACTGTCGGTAGAGGGTACCTACGTGGGGCATTTATATATGATGGCATTCATATAGGACTGGACCGATTTAATCTGTATTTCTTGGTATAATTCCGTAATCGAGGAATCTTATTAAATCATTAGATGATCATATATGGATCAACCTTAATCCTGAGGTGATCACAGGGTGCTGCTTGTCCCGGGGTAGTGTTTGATGTGTTAGTTACGGTTCACTTAAATATGTGTTCCAAGCCACTTCTCATTAGCACTATCTCCAGATGAGTGAGTAGTACTGATTTTCACAGACATGGAATCCATTCCTTCCTGCGGGAAGTAGAGAGATAGTCCCCTTATTTGTTAGCCCTAAGAAAACAATCGATGGGCCCATTCATGTTAGACTAATTAGCTACTAGTCGATATGTGAACTAATTGATCACTAGGGGTTAATGGTAAATAAGGATAAGATATTTCGAAGTCGGGTTCACGGAGACTTCCCACCTCGAGAATGGACAGTCTATGGAGGGTTAATCCGTATGTAGTGATTATATCAATGGACGCTTATTCACTCTATGGGTTGAGTATAAGTATACATCTATAATCGGTAGAGTTCGAGCGGGTTTATGGTGGCGTAATCCAGAATTAATAATTAATGTACTTATTCTCGTTAGATGAATAATTAATATTTGGAGCTATGGTTATAGTCCATGGTCCCCGATGTTGCTTCGTAATTCGGACTAATAATCTTGTTATTTGGGCCTCAGTGATAATTAATTGGCTGGATTAATTAATTGATATGCATGTATATTATTTAGTTGGGCTAAATAATATAGTACACATAAAAGATATTTTATGTGGGCTTAGTAACCCTAATATGTGGCGCCAATATGGATGTTATTTAATTAGAGATAAATTAGTTTTCTTGGATAATTATTTGACATGTGATTTATCTTTTATTTGTTAAATGATAATTCATGGAATATTAGATAATAATACGATTTATCCTAATTTGTTTGGGATAATCATTTTATTTATCTTTTATTTGGAATAAAGGATTAATGGAATAATTATCTCTTAATTATTTAATCCTTGGAGGACAAGGATTACTCTCCTATATAAAGAGAGTTCTCCCAAGCCTTAATACATTGGAAAATTTCGACCACACACATAAAAAGGAGAGAAAAAAATAGTTTTCTCTTGTCTAGGGTTTTAGAAGAAGAAAAACTAGTTTTTGTTGGTGTTGCATATCAAGGAGGTTCGTGTAACAAGAAGGGTGTCCACCAACCGCCGTTTGGAGAACATATCGGAAGATCTTGGCTTCTCTTCCTACTATTGGTAACATGAGCTTAACCCTCTTGTAGTAGTTTAAGTCCTTTAATTATGTATTGTGATGTATAAGTCGTGATCCATCCGCTGCGCGTAGATCTAACTCGTTTAGATCTAAGAATCTGCATCCTTCAGATATATGTGATTAAATCTCAACTACGTATTGTATGGTTGTTATCCTTGATATTGGTGCTTGTTCTAGACATAGTCTCTCTGGAAGGGAAGCGTGTAATTAAACGTCATTCTGATGATGTTGAACCATATGATTATGAATCATGTGGGTTATACGTATCTTATCCAAAGAGGACTAAAATACCCTTTTAAGAAAAGGTTATAAAATCTAGAAAGTTGTCTAAAGCCTAAACATATATATGTTTGTTGGCTTATGACAATTAATGCCATAAATAACTGTTTATCTCTCTCTTGGACTATTTTAGAAATAGTCAAGTGTACTCAGTGAAGTGCATAATTCGGAAAGCCCGAAAAGTTTGAGCTAGTACGAATATGAGATTGATGAGCTACTTAGGAATTAATCTTCAATTGGATTGAAGCAATTAATACCTAAAGGGTGTTTCAGAAGTTGTCTGAAATGGAATCAGATTCTCCCTTGAAGGATACCATCTTTGGGATACGCAATTAGATTGTGTTCCCAGAATGGAAACAACACTTTATATGATAAAGGTGTGACGCAATCCATGCGAAGTATCCCTTACCCGTTTCGGGATAGTGCCCTTATACTTAACCGAGTTCCAAAGAATAAAGGTTGAATAAATTCCATATTAGATATGGAAGAGGATAATGTCGAATCTATCTTGAACGATGATTTGAAGTTGTCATAGGCAAAGTCAGAAAGGCTTGGAGCCTAGTACGACATATGCAACTTTGTGGAATGTCTTAGCTAGCACGCTGGATATTATTTACTTACCCGCGGAGCAAAATGTTTGTCTCCAAACATGCTGTGTTTCTTCCAATAAAAACAATGGGAGTGAATTAGATCTCAAAAGTAGTTTGAGAGCCACAAAGATATATTCAACCATTGGAACATAAGCAGACGCCGCATAGCGATGAGGTGTATAACACTACTCAGTGCACACAAAAGTTCTGCAAGTCTGTAGATAACCTCAAGCCTGAAAAGGCTGCCAATATGTTCATCTTGGAGAATGAATATCTCACGACTTACGAAGTAATGTTTGAAAGGAAAGATTGAGAGATATGGCCAGGAGCCATTATATCTGAATTAGATTCCATCAGTGACAACCAGGTTGTGAACCTATTATGTCTTACCTAGAGGGAATGTCCCTGTAAGGCTGAGCCTAGTTCTATTCAGACTATGCTTGTTATAACTTCGTATCATGGCTATATGATAGTGTTGAAGATGTTGGGCACACAGCTCAACGTTCATAGACGATAACATGATATGTAAGCCCATGAGATCCATTTATGGACTCAAACAAGTTTCTCTAGACGATTTCTTTGTTTGATAATCAAAGAAGTTTGATTTAGTCAAAAAAAGGATATGCCCAATGTGCAAAATAGATAGTGGGAGTGTGTTACGATTTTTGAGTAAGGTATTGGATATCTCTCTCGAGAATTGTCACCCCATGTCACAGTCAATTAATGTTTGGTAATTCAAGGTCCTTACGAAAGCACTTGGATTGGCAGTTCTTATTTTTGGAAATAAGAATCTATAGTGATAGATTTAACTGCTGTTAGATTATAGTTTGCCTGTATTGATGTGATGCTAAAAGAGTTTAGCATAGATCGCGACGGGGATACTGCTAGCCAGTGTTATCAGGATCTATCTATGTTAGGACGTTCGTCCTAATGATAAGGTGAATGATGATGCTTATGAAGGTTTCCTTTGCTACTACGATAGGAATCATCATAAGAGTAATGCCAGATGTTAATAGTCCATGAATAGTCATGAGCAAGTATGAAAGTGAATCTAGTGAATGTCGAGAATGTCCTTAAACAAGTTAAGGATGGTTTCCTAGTTTGTCGAAACTTGGAATCGCATAAATATAAATATACAGACGTGTATCCTAAGCCTTATGAAGGCGAGTGGGATCGAGCTACAGTCTAGGTTTGCAGTCACTTTGATTAAGTGATACAGTGAGCTGGAAATGTTCTAGCCTATAGGTCATCAGAATTCTACAACCGAGCCAAACACAAGATTGCCTTGGGAGGCACAAATGAGCAAAGATACATGGATCTAGATGGTTCATTCCGAACCTTATGTGGTTATTCCACCTTTCTATATAGGCGATATAGTAAGTGGATTCATTGCTTCAAGCAAGGACCTGGTGGTCTCGTCGAGAGATTCGTGTGTGTGTTGAGGCGGTTCTTTTGGTGGTCATTTGGAACATGATATGAAGATAGTATGAGTCCTCACGGATAGCGATCCGTTCATGGCTAGAGCTGGTTGCGAGTATTGCATGAGATTCTTGTGTTTCAACTTGGTCTTGTGTGTGCAAGTGATTGGTTTTAGGCCAAGTGGGAGATTGTTGAAATGGTGTCCTAAACCCAATCGGGTTGAACCGGATCTGACCGGGTCGGATGATTTCTACTATTTCTATATGTTTACACACACACACACACACACACACACACACACACATATATATATATATATATATATATATATATATATATATATATGGCTTTTCACTTGTCATATAATTGTTCTTTTAAAGAACCAATTATGAATTGTTATATGATAACGTCCTTAGTATTGAACTGTGATAGAGAAACCATGATTGGCGATTATAGTTGATGAGATCTCTAATCACTTTAACAAGTTTGATACTTAAATGTCTCTAGGCTGATGTACTATTAAACAGGGCATTGATAGTATAAACAGACTAGCACATATTAGATGTCTTCTGTCTTTAAGGGCAGGGATAGATCTCGTATATCGAAGTGTAGAGACATTTGGACTGTACGTGGACGTGTATTAGAGAATGCGTATGTTAGACTGACCTACTTACACGGATAAGTGTCACACTATGTGACGGTTGTGTAATTATCCTTAAGACCGGAGTCTTCATGACATCACGGTGTGGATTGTCATGCTTTGACACTATTGAGGTTTCCCCTAGCCATGGGGCGATCATGCGGTAGTGATTGGGTATGGTACTGAAGCATGCGGAGTATACATGTTTGGTCGTCTGGGAATCGCGTACCCTATCAGTAGGGTGAATATCCAGAATGACCTTCTTATAAGGAATGTCTAGCTCTCGTGAATCTTTGCAAAGTGGGAGTAAATGAGTTACTTCGAGAGGGCATGATATCCAGATTATAAGATATGGTCGTTAATGTTTGACACTCGACGTACGACCGTATGGATATTATTACAGCGATAGGATTGTATGTTACACGGTAACTATTTCACATGAAAGGTAGTAGTCATTGCATTTGAATCTTCCGATGATTGGGGGTCACGGTGTGTTGCTAGACGCTATCCCTTGATCGTTAGACATGGAGGGCTTTTTCGTAATTTGCACATTGTGTCTACGGCCAACATATTCGGAAGCCTATCGGGTCACACACATATGAACATCTAGCCGGATTACAATGTGGTTATAGATGATAACTAAATAAGGAAAGTTTATCTTGAGACTATAAATGTTATAGTGGTAAATTAATAGGTGGTATTTATTTATTATGAATAAATAAAATACAAGATATTAATAATATTATGTTAATTAAAGAATATTCCGGATGTCAATTTGAAGAGAGTTTGAGAAAGTGATAAACACTAGAGTAAACTTCAACTTTGTTTATTCATCATAAATGAGTGAGTATAAATAGGTACAAGTAAGTGAGAAAGGTCCTAGTAGAGTATAAGCTAGGAGAGAGCAATTAATTACTAGAGTCGGCTAGTATTAATTGCTAGAGTTGTCTATTACCTAATAAGACAAAAAAGAGTTACTTTATGACTTTATGACATATTAATTGTTTATACAATACAATTAATATGTCTTACAATTAATGTGTCTCACAATTAATATGTTACACTAAAGTAACGTAATATTTTCACACACCCCCTCAAATTGGGTTGTATATGTTAATACAACCAAGTTTGCTACTCAGTAGGCTGAACATTAGCGGTGGAATTGCCTTGGTGAGAATATCGCATTTTGGTCCGCCGAGGAACATACTTGAAGTTGAATGATCTTGGCATCAATCTTCTCTTTAAGGAAATGTCATCACAATAACCACATGTTTGGTTTTATCATGATGGACTGGATCCTCTGCCATGCATAAAGCTGAATTATTGTCACAGGAGAGTATGACAGGTTGCTGAGGGGTCTGCTGAAGATCAATAAGGACTCTTTTCAGCCATAATGCTTCACAAATGCCCAAAACCAATGCCCTGAGTTCGGCCTTCTTCAAGACTACTTCAGAGACGATGAGGTTGTTTCTTGCTTCTCCAAGTGACCAGATTACCCCATACATATGAGCAATAGCCTGTGGTAGATCTTTCTGTCTATGTGTGATACCAACCCAATCAAGATCGTGTAAACCTTGATGATCTCTCGCCAGACTTGGTGAAATGTAAGCCTTGGCAGAGTGGACTTAGGTACCTCAGTATCCTGTTCACAGCATCCCAATGTTGCTCAGTAGGGCAATGCATGAACTGGCTAACCAGACTGACTCCATATGCAATATCAGGTCTTGTATGGGACAGATAAATAAGTTTCCCTACAAGTCTTTGATATTGATCCTTTCTGACAGCAATGTCACCATGCACAGGTATTACTGGGTCACCGAGGATGCAAAGAGTTTGCATCCCAAAGATGCCGCTTTTCTTTCAAAGAGGTCCACATACTTCCTCTGTGAGACAGATATACCCTGGTTGTTCCTTGCTATTTCCATACCAAGAAAGTACTTGAGGTAGCCCAAATCTTTAACTTGAAATACTTTGGCCAGCAGGGTCTTCAATTGTTGGATCTCAAAGCAGGTCATCACCAAGAAGGATGATATCATCCACATAGACAATAAGAATGGATCTTTCTCGGTTTGTTGTTTTGATAAACATGGTGTGATCTCGAGTTGCATTGATGATATCCAAGAGCTTTAACCACAGAGTAAGTTTGCTAAACCAGGCTACAGGGACTACTTTAGGCCATATAGAGATTTCCTCAATTTGCAAACTTTCCCTTGAGTGTGAGTGTTGGCAAAACCAGGGGGCATATTCATATAGATTTCCTCAGTGAGGTCACCATTTAGGAAAGCATTCTTGATATCCAATTGGTGGAGAGGCCAGTCAAGTTGGACAGCAAGTGAGATCAGTACCCTGACAGTGTTTAGCTTTGCCACAGGTGCAAAGGTCTCTTTGTAGTCAAGACCATATGTTTGAGTGAATCCCCTTGCAACCAGTCTAGCTTTGTATTTGTCAATAGTACCATCAGCATTGTACTTGATAGTGAACAGCCATTTGCAGCTGACTGTCTTCTTTCCATGTGGGAGAGTGGTGAGATCCTACGTATGGTTGTCAAGGAGAGCAGTCATTTCAGTTTTAACAGCTGCCTTCCACTTATCATGTTGGAGAGCTTCCTGTATATTCTTAGGAATAGAGTGAGAATCCAAGTCCTGTGTAAACATAGCAAAAGAAGGTGACAAGTGATCATAAGACACATAAGTATGAATAGAGTGATTAGTGCATGATCTCTTTCCCTTTCGGACAGCAATGGGTTTGTCATCAATATCAGTGGAATGAGCAGGTCGGTGAGGCTCGGAGGTCGCCGAGGTTCGATGGTTTGAGAGGGTCTTGAGGTTGATTAAGTCTTTGGGGCTCGATGAGTCCGAGGTTCAGAATTTTTGAGGTGCGAGGATCGGTGAGTATCGTGGAGTCTCGCCGAGGAGTAGTTTGAGGATTGTGGTGATCTCAATCTCAATAAGGTTGTCATCTGTGGGTCGACTCGGTGGGTTTGTTTGTAGTAAGGAGTTTTTTCAAAGAATTTTACATCCATAGAATTGTAAAATCTTTTGTCGATGGGAGAATAACACTTGTAACCTTTCCTGTCTTTGGCATAGCCTAGGAAGATGCATTTACGAGCTTTGGAATCAAGTTTGCTTCTGTGTTGGGCATGAATATATACAAACACAGTACATCCGAAGATCTTTGGAGGCAAGTCAGCAATGAGGTGAGGACAAGTATGAGTTGTGAACAGGGTTTGAATGGGGGTCTTGAATCCTAACACTCTGCTGGGTAACCTGTTGATCAGGTATGTGGCAGTTAATATTGCTCCACCCCACATATATTTAGGCACATGTGTCATGAACATGACTGATCTAGCCATCTCCAGTAAAAGCCTGTTCTTCCTCTCAACAACCCCATTTTGCTGAGGTGTCTCAACACAGCTACTGGTGTGAATAATCCCCTTATCATTCAGGAAGGTGCTGAGGTTGGACTCATAGTATTCCAGGGCATTATCTGTTTTTAAGATTTTAATCTTAGTGTCAAATTGAGTGGATATCATATTATAAAATTCTTTGAAGATGGTTCCAACTTGATTTATCTTTCATCGAAATAGCCATGTGACCTGGTGTGATCATCTATGAAGGTGACAAACCACCTCTTCCTGTTATACTTTTAACTCTTGAAGGTCCCCATACATCACTATGTATTAGAGTAAAAGGAGTGGAAGGCAAGTAAGGTAATTTAGTATACACAGACTTAGTAAGTTTAGCAAACTGACAAATATCACATTGAAGGTCACTGAGGTTACATCCTTTAAACAGATTCAGAATTAAAGACTTTAAATAACCAAAACTTGGATGACCTAACCTATAATGCCATAACATGATATTGTCTAAGGTTTGGTTGCAGTGTCTTGGCGCGTTTCAATCTTCAATCTTCTGTCTTCAAACAGGTGGACCAAAGCAATCTGAAAGAAAGCTTTAGCTCTCCCAATCACTTCTCGTGAAGAATGATCTGGAAAATACATCGATTGTCATTAAATAAGATCTGTCCAATTTAGGTCTTTAGTGAGTCTCATGATGTAAATGAGGTTACTGATCTAATTTAGAACAAATAGAACATCCTCGAAGGTATATCTTATCAGTGAGTTTAACATTTCCAAAGCCTTGTGCACATGAAATAGATCCATCAACAATTCTAATATTGTAGGTTTGATGACAAGGCCTAAAGCGAGATATAAGACTCTTGTTACTATCATATGGGATGAGGCCCCGTAATCAACAATCCAAGTATCATTAATGAGAGGTGAGTGGAATATACTGTTTTAGCATGAGTAGCTATATCGGTGATAGGACTACCTTTCTTTTGTTTAGCAATGAAGGCTTTGAAGGCAGCAAACTGAGCATTCAACATGGTATCTTTGTTCCCTTCCTCACTGACATGCCTACCCTGACTCCCTCTGGTTGGTTTGGAGGGTTTAAAGGAGTTAGGCTTACCATGTAGTTTCCAACAAGTGTCCTTGGTGTGATTTGTGCGTTTGCAAAGTGGTCACAGAACAACTTTCCCGCTTTCTCATTAGAGGGTTCTGTAAGTCTCATTGACCTCAAAGAGCTTCCCGATCACCAACATTCGAGCTATCGTAGGGTGATCGGCAGGTTGCTTTCAAAGATTACTTTCCTCCCGCTTTCCTCATGTTTGACTTCAGAAACACAGATTTGAGGTTGGGGAGAGGTTTAGTAGCAAGAACTCTACCTCTAACATCATCAAGGATGAGTTCGATCCTGTAAGGAACTTGAATACCCTCTTCTTCTCAATGATATTCTTGTATAAGGCAAAGATCCTCTACATCCTTCCATGGTGAATTTCCAACATATCTAGGTGTTGCCATGCCTTAGATAGTTGGTTGAAATATCGAGATTCTGAGCATGCATCCCCTTGTCGCAATTTTGATTTGAGCTTCAAGATCATAGACCTCTGATGTATTGTCCTTTTTTGAGTAAAGGTCTCGGCATTGTCCTGCATCTCCTTTGCAGATCATACATCATGAAGTTCTCATCGATCTCTTTTGTCATTGACCTCGTGAGGATGGTCATGACTTGGTTATTTCTCGTATCCCATGCTTCAAACTTGGGGTCGATTTCGATGAAGGGGAGTTTGGAGCCGACAAGTATCCCATCTTGCTCGGCACGAGATATACATCTTCATAGATCTTGACCACAGCAGTAGTTGTTGCCGTCAAGTCTCGTGATTTGTAAATGAACGGTTTCAAGTGACCCGGTCGCCGAGGCGGTGGGACTCTATCGAGGTGAGGAAGCTTGAGATAATGAAGACATTCTTGATATGAGATGAGAAGTTACAGAAGGGTAATGAGATTTTGCATCGGATTCAGGAGTTTAAGGCTCCGATACCATGAAGAGAGTTTGAGAAAGTGATAAACTCTAGAGTAAACTTCAACTTAGTTTATTCATCATAAAAGAGTGAGTATAAATATGTACAAGTAAGTGAGAAAGGTCCTAGTAGAGTATAAGTTAGAGAGAGCAATTAATTACTAGAGTCGGCTAGTATTAATTGCAGAGTTGTCTATTACCTAATAAGACAAAAAGAGTTACTTTATGATTTTATGACATATTAATTGTTTATACAATACAATTAATATGTCTTACAATTAATGTGTCTCACAATTAATATGTTACACTAAAGTAACGTAATATTTCCACACAATTTATTGGCATATGGGGCGCAACTTATTAGTGTATAAGATACACCTGGATTGTGCAATTTAATTAATGATATTACCATATATTAATATTAGATATTAATATTTATATTTATATTTATATATATGATTGTGCGTGACTTGCACATATGATGTGCATGTGCACATTTTGTAGTAAAATAAATATATATATAGATTTGTTTGTGTAATATATATATGTGATATATACACATGTGTAAATTGATTTATGGTGATATAATAAAGATAGTCAATATTAGATATTGACAATATCTTGGAAATATTCAATATAAGATATTGATAATATCCTAGATTTATTTAATATAAGATATTATAATAAATGAGATAAATCAATCTATTATATTTTCCTTATTTTATTGGGAAAATATTTTCTTCCTTTCTACTCTATCTGGGGCGCCACATCCATTATAAATAGGAGGTGGATGTCAAGCTCTTTTGTACATCATAATTCCAAGAACTAATAGTTCTTGTGTAAAATAGAGAGCATCCTATAGAGAGTTGGAGAGAGGGGAAAATGGCCGGTCTAAAGAACTGAGTTTTCCAATAGCAATCCATGATGGGATTCGGTAGTCGTTCGTGTGGACTAGCGGTAGAGGCCGAACATTTGGGCGGCTCTATGCAGAACTACTCTCCTTAGACGGTCAAAGCGTCGATCTTTTAGATCAAGCAAGGTAACACCGTCTATTACTTATTTGTTTATTGCTTAAACGAAGTCGATCCTGGTTAAAAGGAAATAAAATTTTAAATTCCTCTGCGTTCCCGCGTAGATTTCCTAACAACAACATCCTTCAGACTCCAATTGCAGGCAGTTCGCACCCGGATAAACTTATATGGCATTATGATCATCGGGGCAGATACATAGTAAAGTCCGGATATTTTCTTGCGCTAAGTAGTATGGAGGAGTTCCTGTCTCGATACTTGCATCATCATCTTCAGGTCCGGACAGGGTGTGGCGGGATATTTGGAAAGTCATTGTGCCGCTGCGGGTTCAGCATTTCTTATGGCGTTGTCTGCAGGATTGTTTGCCGATTGGAGAGCAGCTTGCCAAGCGCAACACGGGCTCGGGGCTTTGTTTGGCTTGTGGCAGGGAGATGGAGTCCTTACGACATGTCCTGTTCGACTGCGACTATGCTAAGGCAATCTGGGTAGCCTCACCTTTTGGTAGTCAGCGGATGTGGCATGGGTCGAATTTTAAGGAGCTTTTTGGTGCGCTAATAGAGCGTTATACGCCAGATTAAGTCTCTACTTATTGTATGCTACTATGGAACCTCTGAAAAGCCCGATGCAGTGCGGTGTTTTATGATGTAGCGATTTTTGTATCTCGTGTGGTTTATGTATCCTTAGGTGGGGCAGAGGAATTCCATCAGGCCATCCACTCTTCGCATATGGATTCTGGTGGGGCTGGTCACCCGGTAATTTGGAGTGCGCCTCCCGTGGGCAGCTGGAAATGCAACTCTGATGCTTCTATCACGGCTTTGGGCTCTAGGGTGGGTTTCATTTTTAGAGATGCTCTCGGCTCAATTACTGCGGCCTTTTCGTTCCATTTCGACCCCGGTATAGGCCCCGAAACACTTGAGATGCATGCACTTCTTTTAGCAATGGAGGAGACTATTCGATCGGGCTCTTTGCAGTCATTTTTGAGATGGATTGTTTGCCTTATGTCCATGCATTAGTGCAGCCGACGGATGATTTGTCAGTCTTTAATTGTTTAGCGTGTGTTTGTCTTGCGCTTTTGCCTTCATATCTTCGTCATTTTTTTTTGTTAAGCGCACTGGAAACTTCTCGACGCACCTTTTTTGCTAGACATGGATTAGAACATACCGGTCGCATTGGTTGGAGAACTTCTTTCCCTCACAATGTAATTTCGCCATTATCGCAGTTTGATTTAATAAAGCTTAAAGTTAAAAAAGCGCTTTGACCAAAAAAAATGGGGATATAGTTTTTCTTCTAAGAAATTGGTCTAAAATAAATTTTTCAAGATTTCACCACTCTAAATTTTCGCGTTTTAGGTGTATGTATTTTAACCTCAAAAAAAAACAAATATCACAAGTGGTCACAAAAAGTTTTTGTTGTATGTATCTATTTTGTTGAATTCAGTTTAAATATAAAAGACGTATATCTTACTAATGCCTGCACTCGCCTTAGCACCCAATAACTTCCCGGTCGTCACAGGATCAGGGTTATATTTCGTCCGCTAAGTTTTCCCTCCTCTTTATTTGGTCACTTCGTTCCTACTTCTTACTTACCGCCGCTATTCTCCATAGAAACTAGTATCCGGTACTACCCACTACCTTCCAATTTCCAATAATGTCTTCCTTCCGTTCAATCATTTCTCATCTCCTCTCCATCCTCCTCTTCTACCTCGGCTGCTTCACTTTCACTTGTCACCCTCACCCGATCCAATCCAAAAAACGTAAACTCTCTCCCCTTCCCCTCCCTTTTCCGGCGTCTTCCCGCCTCAAGCTCTCTCCTTCCGGGGCTGCATCCTCATCCTGGTCGTTCATCAAACGCATATTTTCACATAAAATTAGAACTACTACTAGCTCTACCCATGGGCACCCCATCTCGGTTCACTCACCTCCTTCCACCAAATCATTAACCCAACTCATTGTTATCCCTCTCAGTCCATCGGCATCGGACACCCTTTTGTCGGTTCCTCCCGTTCAACGACCCGGTTTAGAGTCTGATATCTATTATTCAGATCAAGATTTTTTGCGTCTTAGTAATGATATTCATCCATGTACTGTTTGTGGTGAAATCTTCCCCAAGTCTTATCTTCTCGAACGGCATCAAACCATCCAGCACGCAGTTTCCAAGCTCAATGATGGGGATACGGGTAAAAATATTGTTACCATCATTTTCCAAACGGGTTGGCCAGAAAGAGTTAAGTCTCCCATTATCCATCGAGTTCTGAGGATTCATAATAGTTCCAAAATACTAACAAGGTTTGAGAAACACCGAGAATGGGTGATGTCGAAAGCCGCTGATTACGGCGGTGTGAGGCGGAGGGAGGAGAGGTGCTTGGCCGACGGCAACGAGCTGCTGAGGTTTCATTGTACGACGTTTATGTGTGATCTGGGGCAGAACGGTAATTCAACCTTGTGTAGCAGCCAGTACTGCAGTGTTTGTGGGATAATAAAGAGTGGCTTCTCGGTGAAGTTGGACGGAATATCCACCATGTCTTCCGGCTGGAGGGCTCACGTTGCAGTCCCGGAGGATACGGAAGAGGATTTCAAGTTCATGAACGTTAAGCGCGCCATGATTCTGTGCCGGGTTATTGCGGGTCGGGTCGGACGCGCCGGCGATTTGCCAGACAAGCTGGATCCGGGCTTTGATTCGCTAGTTGGCGGGATGGGAGGTGGGACCCACGGCCTATTGGACGACGAGGAAGAGTTAATGGTGCTTGATCCAAGGGCAGTGCTTCCTTGTTTTGCAATCGTTTACACCGTTTGATTGTGTGATTAAAGCTTTTTAATTATTTATTATATATTTTCTTTTTTATTTTTGTTTACGAAGGCAAAAGGGTGAAAGCTAACTGATAAGGAATTGTCTTGAGAAAAATATTATTACTACTTTGTCGGCCTGTCGTGCTCTTTTTTTTTTTTTTTTTTTTTTTTTTTGGGTCTTTCAAATAAATAATTGTGCAGTACATTATCAAAAAATAATTGTCTTAACTAGTGTCGGCCAACGTCCAGACGTTTTACTTCTGCTTTTTCCAGAGGATGTGTCTTATAGTAGAAACACAAAACGTCGTTTAATAGTGTAATACATGTATTGGAAATAGTAATATAAATTGGTACAAACATGGTATATCATAATAACGAATTGAGTTGTGATTACAAACGTATTAGCAAGATGATTAGTTTGTATTGTACATGAGTACCTCAATGAGCCAGTCAATCAGTATGGACCTCATCTTTTCATTGATGTCACATTGCTGGGACATGTAGTTTGGTGATATGCATATAATGTCATGATCAATTTAAGTATGTCAACATAAGCTGTTCTCTAATATTTGGAACTATTTGTGTGTTTGGATTCTGATACCTTCAAACAGATTTGCAGGTGGCTTATGTTTAAACTCCCTTATGTAAGTCGAAGCACCCGAAGGGTTGAACCGCGTTTTGCCACGCCATCCTTTAGCACACATGAAACCGGCGCTTAAAACCAGCACGCTCTCGCCGCCGCCGTTTAAGTGCATTCCTCCTTTTAAAACACCATTGTTGGTGGTGCTACTACCACCTCCGCTCGTTCGAGCCGTAGATTTGGAACGGGATGTCTTTGCATTTATCGGATGTTTTCGACATCTTGTATACATATGATCGTTCGGTTGGGACACCGACTCCGTATAGACAGTATACCTCCATGGTTGGAGCATTAGGTAACCTGAAATGAAACACTTTTGTTATTGTCTTAATTGAAAAATCTTTACTTGTTACTCCTTTGAAGGAGAAGGAAGGACCAAACTATAAATTATAAAACTATAAGGACCAAATGATAAATATACTAAACCACAAAATAAGCAGTATATCTCCATGTTTGGAGCATTAGGTAACCTGAAATGAGAAGTTTGTTATTGTCTTGATAAAGAATCCCTTACTTTTACCCCCCTGAAGAAGGAGATGGAAGGACCAAAGCTGTAAATAATAAAACTATAAGGACCAAATAATATATTTTTAACACAAAATCACACAATTTTTGGTGCTTCGTTAACTCTTCGTAGTTTTTCATCATTTAGGATGACTTTTCATTCATTATGTGACATTGTTCTTCATTTCACATATCGAAGTTATTGATAACCAAATCATGTATCTAACTTTTAAAAATTACAAATTTGCCCCTGTATGGATCCTAAGCATACGATATGTATCGGATCCATAAGTATTCGTGCATCATAGCATTTAACCTATCGCAATCTACCACAAAGACCAAGCTAAAATCTACTTTCAAAAAGTCAATCGCGAGGATCAACTTTTCAAAAAAGAAAGTCAATGGTTTGAACTCGACTTTTCGGAAATTGATTTTCAACGTGTGTAGTAGTAGTAGAGGTGGTGCCACAAGAGCTCGGGTATGGTGTATTTAAAGGTCAATTTGGTCATACTTACTTTGTCTCTCGGGATTAGACCAATACTTATAATGCTCAGATTCGGATCATCCAAGTCATCAAGAATGCCATGAGAGAAATGAGCCTCGGCTCGTTCCATCATCTTCGTGCCACGAAGCGGAGTAGATTTATGGTTGTAGCGCTTTGTAAAAGCCTTGTTCTCCGTCTCTTTAACGATTCGTTGTCGGCTTACCTCGTTATACTCGGTCCAAACATCTCCACAAGCTACACCACTACTATAGTTGGCCTTTGAACTTTCCCAAAGCAATTTCTATTCCAAGAACATTTAGTCACTACATACACAAGAAAAAAAAACATAGCAAGATTCTTGACAAGAGTCTCTAGCGCACCAGATCATCAGATAAATGTATATGCATATATACACACACACATACATAATAACAATATGCTCCATTTCGATGACATTGAGAATGCATGCTTTCGCAGAAAACAACTACGAATTCACTGTGAAATTGCTATTGAAATGGTGTGAAATGCTACGAAAGCATACATTCCCATTGCCTTGTGGAGCATATTTACAAACAAACAAAAAAATTAATTTCTGGAGCAAATTTTTTCAAGAATTTCTCTTAAAAATTGCAATTTAACGTGCACAATTTCATGATTTATCATAAAAAGGAAAGTCATGAAGAAAGATATAGCTATATATATATACCTTTATGCTATTCTTTGGATAGTCGTAAAGAAGGTATTTTCAAGCATCCTTTCCAAAAGACACGATTCTCCCGAGTTTTGTTTGCTCTTTTATTGGAAAAACGCTTCGACTTTTGCTATTATTGCTCGTATTTTCGCTCACAGATGATTTAACTTCCTTTTTCTTCTGTGGATCGCACTCGAATTCTTCATCAGGGGACCAATCCAAATTGCCCCAAATAGCTTCCCCTCCTTTAGCAACAACGAAACAATTGAATCCACGTTCGAGATACCTCATAGCATGTTCCAATGTCCGAAAACCAAGTGTCTTTGAATCCAACAATCCAGAGCCATTTGCTCGCCAAAATATTTAAAAATACGAGCTCAATCGTTTTATATTACACAAAAAGATGGAAATTTTCAAGAAACCAACCTCGATAAAGGCAACATCTTTACTCTCGTAAGACAACAGAGTTCTTTATGGTTTTAGTGGACACCGAGAAAAGCCGGACCGATGTTCATGATTGCTTTCACGTGCTTGTCACACCAATCAGGCCACCCCTCCCCCTTGGAGGTGGGAGTTCAACCCATTTGAGGAAATGCGAAAAAAATAAATGACTCCTATAGAATGAGGCACTACCACCACTTTTTTATTGCCACCGGTTGTATACATTAGCTCGATTTTGCTCTTCATTCGACTAAGCACCTGGTTCCTCGTCTGCTCGTTTCAAACAATGGATCATAAGCCAGACAAACATGCAATTTTACTACCGCAACGTCCCCAGAACTTAAGCTCATTTGGAAGAGATGGACAAAGGGAAAAACTGAACAAAAACCACAAAAAATCAGTGTAACCACACTCCTAATGGTAGATGTCAATGGCAAAAATATCCAGCAACCTGATTATAATGCTTACAGAGGAAAGCATACGGAAAGTCCAATTGATGAAGATCTCAATAGAGTAAAACGCCCAATAACAACCGACAAGGAGAAATCGAGAGAGGATGCAATAGAAAACTTACACCGCTTTACCAGTGGATTGTACGGTGGCACACCATCAAATTAATCGAACCGTCTGGCGTGGATTTCCGCTCGGCGAGACGGCCACGGCTATACCACCAGAGGACATTGTCGCCGGTTCTGAGATAAATCAAGCAAAAGCAAAAAAAATCAACAGTTATGGTTATTCTCCGCCGCCCTGTGAAACCCAAAACACCGGCCGAGGAAAACAAACAAGAACCCATACCAGAGACACACACAGAGACATGATAAGAAACAAAACCAAAAACAAGAACCCATCTAAAAAGGAAAGCCCAAACTTTCTCCAATCCTTTTGGCTTTCAGAAAAATAGCTAAAAGGAGCAAACTTTCCCACGCCCACAAAAAACAAACTTCTTTTTACCCAGTGAAAGAAGCTAAAGAATTAGTATGAACACAAAAGGAGTAGAAATTCTGACTAATCACGCTCAGGGCCCTTCTATATTGAGAACACGACTTACCTCAACCTTGATTTTCAGTTTAAGTTTTACCCTTTCTGCATCTTTACCTCCTGAAGCAGCTTCCCTCAAAACTTTTCTGCAAAGAAACCAAATTCAAACAAAGAAAAACCAACAACCCTAAAACGCAAAAAACCAGACCATGCATTCCAGATGGCCAAAACCAAGAAGTCCAAGAAGTGAATAACAAACAATAATCAAATAGCATAGGAAAACAATTCAAGGCAAATCAAACCCAAATGCTAAGAAACGGTAAAAAGAACAACCGGCGTTTTCAGAGCGGCGGGATCTCAACGCCATGGAACCGGTAGTGGAGCAGACGGCGGTGGGCAATTTGATTTTGTTTATTTCTTCTTCTGTGAATGAAATGGTCATCGAAGATAAACAACGAAGAAGAGGCGGTGAATGCATCGGAGATTAACACGTGTATAAAAACTTTTGAGCTGTCGGAAGTGGAGTAGAAACGACGTCGTTTCTTTAGGCCCAGGGAGGAAAAAAAAACCCAACATATAGCGACGACCAAAACGCCGCTAAAGGCGGACGACCAAAAAGGTCGCAAAAAGCCGTATGCAAATTTATATAGCATACTACTATGTATGATAAACGATTGGAAATTTTATTATGGTTCTAGACCAAATATGATTTGGTGATCCAGGACCAATAGAAAAACAACAAAATATACAAGGGCCCACCGTGTAAAATATAAATTCATGTTTTTACGTTTTTACCATTCTTATAAACAATTTTATTGGTGGACAAGTATGACATGGTGATTCTGGACCACTATAAAACCACTGAGAAACGATAATAATCGTACATTATCAATAAATACATTAAAGTACATCACTAAAGGCATTCACACCAGGTGCACCATTTTTTATCCCTAAAATAATATAAAATAATACACATCTCTATTTTACAAAATCTCAATTCAAAATACTCCACAGCAGCATCCATATCCTTATCCCTATAACATTTTAAATACTATTAAATAATATATATTCTACCTCACAACTCTATTCATACACATTATATATTTATTATTTCACTCCATCAGCATCCATATCATTATCCCTATAATTTTTAATAATTAAATATGTTTAGGGACGTGAATAGTGCATCATGACAAGTAGGGATGCACTATTCATATCCCTAAAAATAAATAGGGATAGAGACTCTGCTGTGAGAGCTATTTGGGGTAAATCTATTTTTTATCTTCATTTTAGAGATAGGACACTATATAGGGCTTCTGCTATGAATGCCCTAATAAAGACTAATAGGCCAAGCACGGGAGGATTGTGTAAGAATATTATGTCGTGGCTTTTATTGAGCTCGATTAATTTTCTTCCACGTAATAGTGGTCTTATAGGAAATTCGTTTTCTTAGGAAATATGCTATTTATTATTTATATGTTATTTAAAAGGAGTTTAATCCGATTAAAACTCGGCTTTGATGGACAGCCGAGATTAAAGCAAAACCCTAGGTCATTCGGATTTCGGCCCTCTCTCCACCTATAAAAGCAATGCTTTATTCCATCATAATGCATACGAAAGAAACCAACACATCACGGTTATAGGCAATGTGAGAGATATCGGAATCCTCATCAAGGCGGCTACAACAACGGAGCAGAAGTCGAATAACAGTGGATGTAGGAAACATGATGATTTCTTCCGCTATTAAGGTACTTGAATCTATTGTTTAATTTACAGATTGGTCCCATTGATTTTTTTGGGTACATTCCGGAGGACAACCGTTCAAAAGAAAGCCGTGCGAAACAATACTGCTAGCGGTGGAATTGCCTATTAGCCAAAGTGTCAGCCACTCTCTTGCCTCCTTTAACCGTATTCTTGATTACAAATTTTCAATTTTTCTCCATCATGGTTTTTACTGTTATTAATAAGAATGCTTTCTCTGGAATCCAACTCCTCATCAAGTTGAATGCTGCTAAGTGCTAACCATCGACAAGGAATCTGACTCGATGATGACGTTCATATATCCAGCATCCCAAGCCAAGCCAAGCCCGTCTCTAATGACCTTCAGTTCTGCATACAAATATTCATTACATTGAATTTGTCATAATAACTGAAGATTCTCTTACCATTAAAATCTCTAGCTGCTCCACCAATAGTTGAACAACCCATGGTCACAACTAGCATCTGTATTATTAAAAAAAAACTGTTAAACTCTAACCGAAAAGTCCCCACTCCCCTGTCCCACGGAATGAGTGGAGATGCTAATTAGGTAACCTAGAAGCTCAGAGTCATGGGCTGCCATTATACCAAGATGCTGAAAGAAGTCGTCCATTTACGAGATTCGAACCTCCACAATCCAGCTTCCGGTCCAGCTGCTATTACAGTACTCAAGTCCTTTACCACTAGGTCATGTCCTGGGGATAACATCTGTATTATTTAATCTACTCCAGAAGGGGAGCTTACCAACCAACCCATCTAAGATCCATAATAATTAAAGATGGAGACAAAGTGCAAGAGTTAAGGACACATTCATAGGATCATATGTGACATTATTAGAAATGAAAACGTTTCTATCTTTCCAAAGGACCCAAAGGGCAAAAATAAAGGGAGAGCTGTCTTGGCCATGATAATAGAAGTCCTTAAAAACATTGTTATACTGGAAAATAGAATTATTTAGTTCTCAACAACTAAGTTAGAATGATCAAAGAACCTCCGCAAGGGTTTAGATTTCCAAACTCTTTTGGTGAAGTGAAAAGAGGCAAAGCAGTGGTAAACATGTTCTCTTTTGTCTTCACATCAGTCGTAGAGATCACAAGTAGACATTTTTTTCTAAACCCAACGTCATTAGTAAGAAATCTCCCATGTCTAACCAGCTAAGAGAAAATCGTTACTTTTCAGAAGCAACACATTCCCATAAAATAGACCAATTGATTGTAGATAAGACATCCATCCTATAATTCTCAAGAAATAAGCTCCATGCTTAGAATGTACTTTCCATTGCCCGTGAGGTCCCAGAAAAGCTGTCCCTCGGACGAATTCTCATTACTAAAGGGTATTCTTCTGATCATATCAATGATACGCCAAGCCCAAAAAACCCCACGAATGTCCAATTGGGGTCCTATACGTTGGCCAAGAAACATAGGGTCCTCGGACCATGAGTCCGCATCCGCATAAGCCAGACGGGGCATCCAGCTCACTCAACGCCTTAGTGATATTTATCATGGTAGGGCAAACAAGCGTCGGTCTGCATAGCCTCCAACCCACCCTTTACATGCCAACCTGCTGACGGACCTTTTCTAGGCTATACAGATCCTAACCGGCAGTGTACCGGGTCAAATTGTAGCTCTAGTCTGGTGAGTCAGGTCGTATTCCTCAGGGAAAACATGGTAATTCTTTTAAGTGGGGTTAAACACCAAGAAGCTATTATTAACTCGATCTAAGTCGCAGTTTTTACTTTTTCCTGGGTTAGATTATGTTAGTAGTTAGATTGTTAGTAAAGCAGTAAATAAATATATAAATATAAAAATAGATAATATATATATTTTTGGATCTAGCCAAGAATACTTTACTGAATCAATATCTTTTTGTAGTGAAATTGAATGAGACAGATCTTTTCCTTGATGCAAGGAGGTCAATTATGTATGAACCGGTGTACTCCTAAGCTAGACAACTCCTCCTCACACGAGCGTATGAAATTGTCATATGTCAAATGTCATCAGTCCAAGGTCCACAACTGCCCCATGCTAATCTTAGTTAGTCTGAACAGGTACCGAGTACAAATCTACCCCGGATAAAAGAGGTTATTCCGTTCGTCAGACGGCCGATGTTATTCAAGAGGCTCCGGTTGTCAAGCGGATCGATTTAACACAAACGGTGTAGTTTCAATTAAACTGTGATTTTAACATTATTAAGATCTCGAGTACAAATTTCAATAAGATTCATCTTTCCAGGACAAATCTGCCCCCGGGTAGGAAATCGGGTTCCGTTGTCACGTTTTCACTCGGCCAATTTTACCCTCCGGTTTTTCTATTTTTTTATCTCATATCCTAACTTCTCTGGTCAGTTCATCGTCAGGTTATATGTTGCGATTCATCTTGATTAATTACGTCAATCCGAATATATTATCAATACGTTGCAAAATAGAAAAAGATTCATTATAATTAGTTTTAATCATGATTACGCAGAGTCGATCATTCATTTTTACCAAAAGATTAACTAATTGATTCATATCTTGGCTAGACATATTTTTAGTTTAACATAGTGATAGATATAATATATATATATATATATATATATAAATAAACAACAAAAGTAATAACTTGATAAAATTACCCGTTAAGTGCAAATCAAAGCCGTATTCTCTGAAAATAACAACTTCTTCAATAACAACTTTCTCGGTAATTCTCTAAAGCATTACAACAAAGATTACTTTTATTTATAAATATAAAAACATATATATACATACAAAGACATATGTATATATACATGGCCCAAAGATGAAATAAAACGAGAAAAGAGATGAAGAACGGAGATGAAGAAGAGGGAATGGAAGAAATGGGAGGAGGTGGAGAAGAAAGATCTTGGCCAAGAGTGGCCAAGATGGGGCAAGGATTTTTATGGATATGGGAGGTATTTATAGGGAGTTGAGGAGGTTGTAATGAGGAGGTGATATTTGAGGAGATATTTTTGGAGAATATGCTAAGTATATGCCAAGGAATATGCTAAGCATATGCCAAGTTTGTTACAAGCATGTGGGAGGTATTGATGAGTTTGTTATGACTCATCATCATCATCATTAGTTAGCACATGGAGTAACATGCAACAAGTTGAGCCAAAAATATCCGGTTCGACCCGAGATATCAATCGCTGGTAAAAATTCATAACTTGAGTTGTAGACCTCCGATTGACGTGATTCAAAATGCGTTGGAAAGCTCATTTAAATATCTACAACTTTAGTCAAGAACTATTCTCCAGAAAATGCCTCTAATTCGGGTCAAATTTCCATCGAAAACAGGTTACGGTAGAAGCGCGTAGGAAAAATAATTTGATCCGTTGAACTCGTAAGCTTGTGGCATTTTCTTCTTTCCTCAAAATCCATCTTTTAGACTCAAACATGTCGTTACGTGGAATCTTGGTCAATATATAATCCTCGCAATGAACCACCAAAATACCAAACGTAAATCGACACGACACACTCGTTACTAAACCGGTACAAAACTTATAAAACTTATAAAAATACGATAATTTATATAATAACTACTACTTATACATTTGAATAAAACTTAGTAATTTTGACTTGATTTGATACAATAATGCTCAAAATGGTATCAATATTATCAGTAAAATGTCGTAATAATGATCATAAATTTATCTCTCATCACCTGCTCGCCCCTCATCTCAACAGTCCGACCCAACTCGGACCAAGCCCGCTGATCAGGCGACAAGAGTTAAAGCTCGACGGTTACAAGCTGCTGACAATCCGCGGCAGTTATCCTCAACATTCGACCGAATCAATGCGCGCCACGCCAGCCACGTTTATTATACGCATTTATCTCTTTTTAAACTGTTTTCTCTTATGCCTATAGTTAGATGAAACGTATCCTTGTAAAGGACATGACATAATACACAAAAGCAGACAACCTCTGCCAATTTATCGACAAATTATCTCTCATTTACAGCTTTATAATCTTCATAGATTTCATCGATTAATCTAGATATCCACCGCAATAATCCACTCTGAAACATCAATCAATAAGATTACTTTGAAGGATCATATGCAGCCCCTCAAAATTCCACACCATTTAAAAAACACTACTAACATTCAAGCTTCTATCGCGGTCATCAGTAATGTCAGCTAAGCTATCATATAACTTTGATTCACTAACCCATGCTTCATTTCAAAAGGAGATTTTCAAACCATCTCCAACTTCCAAACTAAACCATCTCTAATCATTTGAAGCTCTTGATAATTCCGTTCGAAACTTAAGAATAACTACTCTTACTCTTCATCTGCCAAAAATTCCCTTCCTTGACATATTTTCCCGTGAGAAGCTTACTTCATACGCAATTTTCCTTCTTTAGATACAACTCTTGCATTCAGCAAGAAGGGAAATGTTTTTTATACTCAAGTCCCCTTTGTCTTTATCAAAAAGGGCAATGTCCCACCTACTGAGGTGAACTTTACTTTGCCCCTCAGTGGTTCCAAAAAAAACTCCTTATTGATACGTTAAAGTTTGTCACAAGTGGGGTAACCAAATAGACTGCATGAGGTTACATGAACATCACAATTAATGGATTTAATAGTTGTCAACATACATGCAATTAACAGGACCCTAAATTTCCACCCTTGAAGCTTATTTTGAACTTTTCTATTCCCAAATTCGACACTTCGATTGCTGGTCCTTTTATGAATAAGCGGGACTCCCAAGTATTTTGCAAGATCATTAGTCCTATTTATTCTACTAATCTAAACAATATTTTTGATCAAATTAGAGATAGAAAATGGTGCTCAATAGATTTTGTTCATCCTGGCTTTGATTACAGATAATGTGTTGTGTATATACTTAGCATATCCAACCGACAAATTAATCCAAATCTAACAAACTCTTAGGTGTACAAATACTAGTGTTACACCTAAGCATACACATGGACCAACCATAGAGCTACACATAACTAACATTATTTCAACACCCCCTCTCAAACTGAATGTGGTAAAGTTTGAACATTCAGTTTGTCTATGAATGGTAGGAATTTAACCCCTGACAAGGCTTTGGTGAAAATATCAGCTGGCTGGTCACATGTGGAGATATGTTTGACATCCAGCTTTCCTTCCAGAACTTGTTTCCTCACATAATGGACATCTATCTCTATGTGTTTGGTCTTCGAGTGCTGTATTGGATTCTGTTCTAGAGATTCTGCTCCTGTGTTATCACAATAGATAACTGGTTTTCTGTTGATTCTGATTCCAAGTTCAGATAGCAGGGACTTCAACCAAGTGTTATCTGCAGCTGCATGTGCTAGACTTTTGTATTCAGACTCAGTGCTGGAACTTGACACAGCTTGTTGATTTTTAGAATGCCATGAGACCAAGGATGATCCCAGATAGATACAATGACCTACTATTGATTTCCTATCATGTGGACAACACCCCCAACCTGCATCTGAGTACCCTATAATATCCATGCTTCCACCAAATTTTAAGTGTAGACTATAACTCAGTGTACCTTTTATATATCTTAGCAGTCTTTTAAGTGCTTTCCAGTGAACATCTCAGGATCATGCATGAACCGGATAAGAGGAATCGCCACATATGCAATGCCTGGTCTAGTAAATGCCATGTACTGTAATGCTCTAATCACACTCCTGTATAAGGTAGGATTTGACATAGGAGTGCCTTGATCTGGTTCAAAAGTCTTTCCAGACACCATTGGTGTCAGACATGGCTTCAAGTTGTTCATACCCAATTTATTCAGAAGCTATTGTCCATACACTTTCTGACTCAAAATAGGCCATTTGAATGCCTCCCCCAATTCTTTTATAGGAAATCTAGTGTGCAAGAGTGTAATGAACTTCTGAATGTACTGCTCTGAATTACCTGTAATAAGGAAGTCATCAACATACACTAGGATATAGATGATGACACCCTCTTTAAAGGTAAATAAGGAGGTATCTGAAACTGCTTGTTTGAAGCCCCATGTTAACATCTTTGTTCTCAATTCATCAAACCTGGCCCTAGGTGCCTGTTTAAGACCATACAATGCTTTGTTTAGTTTGCACACATAGTCTGGTTTACTTGTACTCACAAAGCCTGTTGGTTGAGGCATATAGACACACTCTTGGAGTCTCCTATTGAGGAAGGCATTGTTGATATCAACTTGTTTAATTGGCCATTCATTATGAACAACAACAACAAGGAACACTCTGATGGTGCCAACGTTTGCAACTGGACTGAATGTTTCTGAATAATCCACCCCATCTTGCCGTGAATACCCATTTGCCACAAGTCTGGCCTTACACTTTAAGACAGAGCCATCTGGTTTGTGTTTAACTTTAAAGATCCACTTATTGCCAACTAGGTGATGATTAGATGAGGGAGGCACCAGTTCCTAGGTCTTGTTTTGTAGAAGAGCAACATACTCTTCATCCATGGCTTTCTTCCAGTGAGGTTGAGACAAATCTTCTGACACAGATGATGGTTCAGAAATTGAATCAATGCACAATGCTCAGACACAAGTGTAAAAATAGTCTTAGGCTTGAAAATTCCACTATTTGACCTAGTTTGCATAGTGTGGCCAGTGGTAACCGGGATATTATATGCAGGAGGATCGGGTGTGGGAGAGGAGTAAGGTGGGGTGGAGGGTGAAGAGGGATTGGATGAAGTAGTGAATGTGTCACTGGAATGAGGTGTAATATCAGTGTCATGATGTGTGGAATGCACAGGTGAATAATCAGGATGAGTGAATGTAGGAGTAGTATGAGAAGGAAAAGATGTACCTGTGAGAGACATATCAGTGGCATCAAGAATTTGTATTCTTCTGAGCATCCGTGTATTTATAGCAGCTAAAGTACTTTATATAGGGCAGGTGATACTGGAAATAGACACATGATTGTGTGTGTGTTTAGCTGTGGGATGCATAGACTGGTAAGAGAATTCTTGTTCATTGAAGGTAACATCTCTACAGATATAGATCCTACCTGTGGTATACATGAATTTGTGACCCTTGTGAGCATGACTAAGGCCAAGGTAGACACATTTTTGTGTGTGATACAAGACCTTGTGATTATGATAGGGCCTAAGGTATGGAAAACAGGAACAACCAAAGGTTTTGATGAGATTGTAACTAGGTTTTTTGTGATGGAGAACTTGATAGGGTGTGATGTTTTCAAGACAGGGGTTGGTAGAATGTTGATGAGATTGACAACATGAAGAAAGTCATCCTACCAGTACTTTTGTGGTAAAGATGCCTATGCTAAGAGGGTGAGACCTGCTTTCTACTATATGTCTATGTTTCTTTCTCGATATACCATTTTGGGGATGAATGTGAGGACAAGGATGTCTCGAATTGAATGCCACATTTGGCAAGGAAAGGTTCTAAGGTTCTCAGTATTCCCTCCCAATCAGATTGAACAATTTTAATTTTGGTGTTTTTTACAGGCATATTGGCAAGGATGTATGAATTGAATGCCACATTTGGCAAGGAAAGGTTCTAAGGTTCGGTATTCCCCTCCCCAATTAGACTGAACAATTTTAATTTTGGTGTTAAACTGAATTTCATGTGTTCCAATTTTAATATGAAAACATCACAGGCTTCTGACTTCAGTTTTAAAGGATATATCCAAGTGAACCGACTGTAATCATCAACATAGTGTATATAGTACAAATAACCAGAAGTGGATCTGATTGGAGAAGGTCCCCAAAGATCAGTATGAATCAATTCAAGAGCATGTGAGGATCTACTTTGGGACACATGAAAAAGGGAGTAACATAGGATTTACCATATTGGCATTCATCACAAAAAGGCATTTGTTCATTCACAGACACATTACAATCTTTTAAGCCTTGATTCAAAACCCTAAGAGAAGGGTGTCCTAGCCTCCTATGCCAAACAATGGCTTGATTATTTTGATTGCTAGAAGTGATCATACAAGCTGACAGTCTTTTGGAATGAGGGGATCTCTGAGAAGAGAAATATCTGGAGTGGTTAGGCTTAATGGCTTTGACTGGCTACATCTTGTAGAGGCCATTTTCCAGGGTTCCTTCCAGTAACACCTTCTTTGATGCTTGATCCTTAACAAAGCATTTAGAAGCGTAAAATTCAATGAGCCTGGGGTTGTCGCAGTTAGTCTAGAAACACTAAGCAGACTTTTCTGGATTTTAGGAACATGTAAAATATTGGACAAGTGAAGATTATGATAAAGTGTAGTGCGGCATGTATGAGCAATGTGCATATAATTACCATTCCCTATTATCAGTGTATCATTACTTTCATACTCAGACCTTAATGAGAGATTACCAAGATCAGATGTGACATGGTTTGAAGCCCCACTGTCTGCATACCATCTAGAATCTATAGACATCTCAGGGGCAGCAAAGTAAGCAGCCATTTGTCTTGAATTTTGCTGATTTGAAGAAGGTTGCACATAGTTTTCCTCAAACCTGTGCCAGCATTCTATAGAAATATGTCTAGATTTGCAACAAATCTGACATGTTGGTCTGGTGTTTCCATTAGTATTTGCAGAAGTGCTATTGTTTCTTCCTCCACCTCTGCCCCTTGATCTACCTCTTCCACTACTACCAGACCCTCTACCCCTTGAAGGATTAGACTGATTGTAAGAGCCCCCGCCTCTGCCTTGTGCCATAAGAGCATTAGTATGATTCAAATCAAGTGATCCAGGAGGATTAAACCGGGCAATATGGCGTTCATGATGATTATTTGAGCCTGAACCTCAGCCCAACTCATGGATTGAACTCTGGAGGTACTATTGACAATTGCAGACTCATACTCTTTGGGTAATCCTCCTAAGGTAGCTAGGATGAGCTCATAACTAGAGATGGGGTAACCATTTTGCAGCTAGGCCATATCCGAAAAACTTTTCATCTATGCAAGATAATCTGACATTGATCTTCCTCCCTCAGTGGTCTTGGTAAGTGCATCTATGTATTCGAGAATTTTGGACTGAGATTGACTGTTGAACAGGGTCTCAAGTGTGATCCATACATCATGTGGTGTGTTGCATCCAAAAATTTCTTGTAATGCTTGCTCTGTCATGAATCCACATTGCCATCCAAGCAATAGTTGATCTACAACAATCCACTCATCATATGAAGGTCGAGGCCCAGGTTGTAGACGAGATGTTCTTAAGCCAGAATTCAGATAAACAGGTGGAACATTCATGCCATAAAGACGATCTTCAAGTTTGTGTCCTCGGATAACAGGGAGGACAAAGTGTACCTCCACGGTAAATAGTTATTCGATCTAACTTGATGGTGATTTTTCGAGAAAGGCGGTGCCAAAATAATGTTTAAAGAGAGAAGAAAGCTTGGTGGAGGTAAGAAATCGGGTCGCATGTTCATAGCCGTGGAGTAGAACGGTGGTGGATTAAC